>CAJQUN010002815.1:0-22171 GCA_907163345.1 Haberlea rhodopensis | reverse complement strand
TAAATAAAATGAAGCAATAAACTCTTTTCAAAATAAACTAAAAAATATTATAATTAAATCACTCATTGGTATAATAAAAAGTACAATAAAAAGAAAATAAGAAAATGCATTAACCATCTCATATTTTTTTATAACTTTTATTTTTTTATTATTAATAATTATTAGTAATTAGTAATTAGGATGTAAAATTTAATTTTATAAAGTTCTAACTTAAAGCATTAACTGTGATTTAATATGGAAAATGAAGAGGGTGTGAGATAATGATGAGATGTCAATAAGATGTGTAATTAAGTAATATAGAAATGATAGATAATTATTTAAAAGTTTAAAATTTTATAGCTAAAATGAAATTATTTCCCTTGTACCGCAGGAAGGGAAACGATTTGAAGGATATTGTATCATTTCATAATTGAATTTGCACTTGTTCCACATTTTTATATTTTATATTTATTTTATGTTATTCTCATCTTTTTACGTGATATTGTCCTAAATTAATTAGTGCTTATAATTATTATTTGACATTTGTAATTTTAGTATATTTATAATTATTATTAGCATATTATTTGATATTTGGTAATTTTATTATATTTTTTTTACTACTATTATTAATTATATTAATTAGTAATTAAGATGTACGAATTTAAGTTTATAAATTTGTAACTTAATGGTTGAAACTTAATACATTTCATTATATTTTTAATGTTGTTATCAATTAACTAATTGATAATTATTAACAATTAGTAATTAAGATGTATAATTTAAGAAGATTATAATCTTGTAATTTAAAAGCTATGATGCACGGATACTCCTGAAAATCATTTGGTGCAGTGTCAGACATCTAGAACAAACCGACACTCATCGGACACTTCTCTGACACGTATCGGACACGCCACATGGCGTGTCCTTAATTTAAAATTTAAAATTAATTAGGACACCCGTGTCGGAGACTTTCGAGAATGTGTCCGACAAGAAAAATGATACTTTTGGGGATTAATTGTATAAGTTAAAAGCTTTTGACTAAAATAAAATTTGGATGTGTTTGTTAACATTATGTGATTGAAGTAATATCCATTTGGTGCTTGTATCAGTGATACTATACTGATTTTAGTACCATTCATTTATTTATGCGCTTCTTGAATTTGGTAAGAATATATTGATGTTTATATTTTATTTGGACGTGCTTGCTAAGCTTTATGTTAATTGAAGTAATATGGCATTTGATGTTCGTATGTTTTAATATTACGATGATTCTTGTGACATGCATTTATTCTTGAATTTGGTAAGAATATTTTTGTTATTTTTACATGGTTTTAATTTAAAATGTAAATTTTAAATATTTATAATATAGTGCATGTATAATATATGTCATTGTCGTCATGTCAGTATCCGTGCATCATAGTTTAAAAGTGATCAAGCATGGAAAACGAAAAGGTGTGAGTTTCAATAAATATTATTCTTTAATTTTATTATTATATATTTGACATTCAAGTTTTTCATCTGCCGTAAACATTTTCTTATTTTTTTTAGTTCATTATATCAAAAGGTATTATATGTTAATTAACATTTTTACTTATTACTAATTACTAATAATAATATTGAATAAATTTGTAACTTAATTGATGAAACTTAATACATTTTATTATGTTTTCTAAACGTATTATTATCTTGTACTTTTAATGTTATTATTATTAATTATAATTAACTAATTGATAGTTATTAACAAATAGTAATTATGATTATAATTTAAGAAGATTATGTATGTAGTATGTATGGTTATATATATGTATGAATGAATGAATGGTGTATATGTAATTTCACAATTGGAAAACCATCCCAACATCCACACATTTATATCTTGTACTTTTAATGTTATTATTAATTATTAATTAACTAATGGTAGTTATTAACAAATAGTAGTTATGATGTATAATTTAAGAAGATTATGTATGTATTATGTATGTATATGTATGGTTATATAAATGTATGAATGAATGAAGGTGTATATGTAATTTCACAATTGAAAACCATCCCAACATCCACACATTTATAGGTATATAGATATATATATGTATGAATGAATGAAGGGTGTATATGTAATTTCACAATTGGAAAACCATCCCAACATCCACACATTTATATCTTGTACTTTTAATGTTATTATTATTATTATTAATTAACTAATTGGTAGTTATTAACAAATAGTAGTTATGATGTATAATTAAGAAGAAGATTATGTATTTATTATGTATGTTATGTTTATGGTTATATAAATGTATGAATGATGAAGGGTGTATATGTAATTTCACAATTGGAAAACCATCCCAACATCCACACATTTATAGGTATATAGATAGATATATAGATAAGAAGATTATGTATGTATTATGTATGTATATGTATGGTTTATATATATGTATGAATGAATGAAGGGTGTATATGTAATTTCACAATTGAAAAATCATCCCAACATCCACCCATTTACTAATTACTAATAATATATTGAATAAATTTGTAACTTAATTGATGAAACTTAATACATTTTATTATGTTTTCTAATCTTATTATTATCTTGTACTTTTAATGTTATTATTAATTATTAATTAACTAATTGATAGTTATTAACAAATAGTAATTATGATGTATAATTTAAGAAGATTATGTATGTATATGTATGGTTATATATGTATGAATGACTGAAGGGTGTTATGTAATTTCACAATTGGAAAACCATCCAACATCCACACATTTATATCTTGTACTTTTAATGTTATTATTATTATTATTATTAATTAACTAATTGGTAGTTATTAACAAATAGTAGTTATGATGTATAATTTAAGAGATTATGTATGTATTATGTATGTATATGTATGGTTATATATGTATGAATGAATGAAGGGTGTATAAGTAATTCACAATTGGAAAACCATCCCACATCCACACATTTATAGGTATATAGATATATAGATAAAGATTATGTATGTATTATGTATGTATATGTATGGTTATATATATGTATGAATGAATGAAGGGTGTATATGTAATTTCACAATTGAAACCATCCCAACATCCACACATTTAGAGGTATATTAATTAATAATAATTATTAATTAACTAATTGATAGTTATAGTAACAAAGTAGTTATGATGTATAATTTAGAAGATTATGTATGTATTATGTATGTATATGTATGGTTATATATATGTGTATGAATGAATGAAGGGTGTATATGTAATTTCACAATTGGAAAACCATCCCAACATCCACACATTTATGTAATTTCACATTGGAAAACCATCCCACATCCACACATTTATAGGTATATAGATTAAGTATATATAAGTTAGTAAGCTTTACTTTAGTAAAGCGCGCGCTGCGCTATAGCCCCAGGACACCCTTGCGCTTCAGTGCGCTATGCGCCTTTATAACTATGGTCTGACCTTTGGTAGTGGCCACAGAAGCTGAAGCATAACCCTCGTGCAACTGCTGGGATAAACTCTGGGAGTTGGATTTACCAATAATTGCTTCAGCTGAAACACAATTCATTGCACTTATGCAAATATATGAGATCCCCCCCACATATATGAGAGAACATAAAAAACTATAACTAATAACTAAATAACTAAAAGATAAATATGAGAAAATTGCGAGGCGCAAAAAGTACCGGGGACGTTTTTGGTAGCTTTCGTAAGTAGCCTTTGTATGTCCGTTGCTAATTGATTGAAGGGTTACTTTCTTCACCAGATTTTCAGCAATTCTTTTATTTACAAATTTTGAATCCTCAGTGTCTTCCTCTCCTTCGGAAAATACAGTCGGACTCGACCAACCAGTTGTGTTTAAGTCATTCTTACTCTTGCGAGCAAACTTTAGAAGCCTCTTAAATCCTTTAGGCACATCTTTTTGGAAGGACATTGGTGGAGGATTTTCAGCGTTTCCCCAGTCAGTGATATCAGGTCCATTGTTTTCCTCGCGAAGCATTTGTGACAGAGAATTACGAACCCGTGAATTTGATGTGTTAACTGGGGCTACATAAGGTGGAGATCCCATTTCATAAATGTTGTCATGGGATGTAACGGAATTATCTACATTTTCCTCTATTTCGACCCAAGCTGAAGGTGAGATGGTGGACCCTTCTTCAATACCAGCTTCTAGTTCTCGATCTCTGACCCTGTCCATGAAATGGTCATTGGTGGAGTAAACTTGGACAAGGCTCTCCTCCTCTTCACATTTCGGGGGGCTTGTAGCACAGACTTCAGGATCTGTCATTTTATTGATTTCTGATTCTTCTTCCATTCCTTTCTCTTGATGCTGAATCAAAGGATCAGAGGAGTTGGAAACTGATTTATTTTTCTCAGTCTGGATTGGATATGAAACGGTCATCAATGGTTCTTGAGATTGCGAGGTTGCTTTAATCTTTGAGACTGAATTATTGTTGGAGTTAGTTAAAGAGCATTTGCGAAGAGAAGGCTTCAATTCCAGCGGAACGACGCAACCTTTCTTGGCAACCTTGCTGTATAAGCTAGGTTTTGCTGAGGAAACAGGATTTTCAGCAGTTTGAACTTTTCTTTTCGTGGTTTTGATAATATCTGTTACAGGGTGCTGCTTCTTATCAGTAGTGCTTGCCGTGCTCTTCTTGATGTTGTTGTTGAATTTTACAGACCTTGGCTGTGTTTGAGGTGTCTCTACTTTTTTGCTCGACCGAGAAGCAGATGATACTGGATGTGATTTACGAGCTTGTGTGACACCAACAGAAGTTCTCCCAGTAGAGATCTTAGTGGGTGACACCCCTGAAGCTCTTGGAGATGGTGCTGATGGCCATGATTTGCGTGTGCTAGGCAGAGAAGATGCTTTCAGCGAAGTTTTCTTAATACTGCCAAGTTCTGGAGACTCTACTTTTGGTACTTCAGGTTGAGAGAGTTTTTTTCTGAGACTCTGGGATTTCTTCACATTTTGTTTTCTACCAGCATCTCTCGTGTTTGCCGAGGCCAGTTCTGATTTTCTTGAATCAACAGCATCTCTCGTGTTTGCTGAGGTCAGTTCTAATTTTCTTGAATCAAGAATCCGTTGCATTGCCCTGAATTGTTTGTCTTTTTCTGCTTTCCTTCCAGCAGTTTCTCCTCGAAGTTTCTCATCCCTCTTTTCCTTGTAGTGGTCATAAAAGCCACCTCTCCTTTCATCCGGTAAGCTTCGTCTTTTGCTACTATTGGCACAGCAGTCCTAAATTTCATAGGCTTGGTTTCTACCATCTTCATCTTCAAATCATTTAGTTCTGCTTCAGTTTTACTATTCCATTCAGCCAAGGCAGCTTTTTTCTGGTCAAACTTAGTTGATTCCATCGGAAGAGTCTTCTTTTGCGCAAATGCTGGACCACATTCTGTCTCTTCAGGTGAATTAAGTTTCACATCTAAGACACGCTGCTCGACAGGAATATCTTCAAAAGGAACATCAGACTGAGCTTCAGCTGCTGGTGAACTATTAGTGATTTTCATATTTTTTTGATTATTTTGTACCTGGGGAACATCTTCTGAAACAGATTCCTCGTGATACCTTGAAGATCCTTGACCGATTCCACTACTCCATCTTCTCTCAGCACAGATTTATTTCCACCACTAGATGCATTCAACGATGACCTTGCGTTCTGAATACCCCCAATTTGATCCCTTTGTTTCCGTTCAAAAAGGCTTATTGCATCTTGCACACTTATTCTCATATTATTCTCCGATTTTTTTAGTGCCTGTTCATGTCCTTCCTTATTACTATCACTTCCAGCTGGATTATAGGTAACACCAACCTTTCTCTGGCAGGAATATAGCTGAGATTCTTGATAGATATTGTAGATCTTCGAGATCCTGACCGCCCAATTTGTAACCTTCGCATTGGAGATGCTGACCTCCTAGGAGAAGCAGATCTTATGAGAGAGCGACTTCTTTCCACAGATGTTTGCTCTTCCTCACTTGAGAGAGAAGATTCCTCATAGTCCGATGAACTCTCTCTCTCCATCTGTGCAACTTTTGCTGGAGAAGCACCATATTCTACTGGTGGCCCTAATGATCCAACAGAATCATTATTCCCTCGTTTTGAACAGATTCGATCGCTCCCCAGAAACTGTTTGCCGTTTGAAACAGTAACCGACTGATTTCGTGCAAGTTCTATGTGCTTGCTCAAGGATCCCTGCAATATGTGCATTGTCACATTCATAAATAATTGAGAGACAGAAGAGAGGATAGCACTTTTGGATAGACCATGATTTTGATGCAACCTATTCTAGAGCAAGGAATACCTCACGTATATCGATCCAAAATGGTTAGAGAACTTCATTAAATCACTCATTTCCTCAACAGAATATAGAGAATCGACAGCTCGGTCCGAAAGCAGCAGTCAGTTCTCCTCTTAATGCAGTAAGCCTCAAGTCCATGGCTCGCAGCAATTCATTTCTGTGACCAACCAACAGTTCATATTACAGAAAATGCCATTCCCTAATTACAAGTAGTAGCAGACAAATTAGAAGACATACTTGGAAGCATCTGACCCTTCAGTCTGCACATATACAGTGAATTGAATCAGCGTATAAAAATGTGTATATATTAAGTCATAATTGATACAATATGCATAGAAGCAATGCCTACAACCAAGAAAAGAAAATATAACATTACCATTGGAGTTGACGAGGAGCCATGAGAGGAGCTGCTATCTGCCAGGACAAAAAAGAAGAAAAATGAACTTGGTATCTTTTCGACGTTGGTAAATGCTTTATTATCCGAATGGAGTAGTAGTACTTTTTCTTTGTAGGCAGTACCATAAAATTATATGATCTTGACAACATAACTCATGCATGTTATAAAGGTAACACCCCATGTGTCCCACTCTACAAAAAAGTGATCAAACTAACCTGTTTCGCCACTTTGGACCTCAGATTCCATACCCTGAAAAAGAATAAATATGACAACTTACTTTTACAGCTTAACTCAAGGTCGAAATCAGCTAATTTTACCCTTGCATATAAAGAAAGGTGAAATCTTCGGGCTTCCTCCAGCTGAAACATCTCTCTTCTAACAGCATTGGTGATGTCCAGCATATCAGGTGAACAGGTTATATGTAGAAACCTAGTTGATAAAAAAAATTAGCAGTACACTTGTCAATGGTAATAGTTGAACTCTAAAGAAAGTAAACTATCAAACAAAAAAAAATTTCCAAACCTTTCCAATGTGGACTTTGTAAACCATTTTAAGTCACCTGGATTTTCCGGAGCTTTAAGTTTGTACTTAGCATCAGATCCTTTTGAATGCAAAGCATTGATTTCAGCTGAATGCAGTAACAGATGCTCCAAAAGTCCAGATGCTATTTTATTCGCTTTCTCGTTCACATAGCACATATATGCCTCGTACCTATATAAAGGAACAGGAAAAAAATTATTATTGGCAAGGCAGTTCAAAGCTCAGGTCATAATAGATAGTAAGAATTCCAAGAGCCAGTTTGGCAAGTAAATGACTCTCGATCAAGGAAAGAAAAATGGGCATCGCCCAGTGATCGCTAGGTACATTAAAAAATACAGAAAAGGAAGGCAACTCATAACTTAATCAAGAGAATATAAAGAATTGACAAATTCAAAGCTATTGCACATATATTGTCATGCAAAATCAAGACATTCTTTCACTAACAGTTGCATGCAATTGAATAAGAGTTGGGAATATAACCTATTTTGGCTTGGAGAAATCTGAAACTCAATGTAGTCCAATGGCCTGTCAGCATCCATAATCCACATCCATTTCACGAGCAAAATAACTAATTGAAGAAATTAGAATTATTAGACTTTAGCCGAGATTTACAAATACAAATTATTTCCTCCTACAAATAAATTTTGATGACCCAAAAAAAAAAGGAAAGAAGAAAAATACAAAGCATTAAGACTTCACAAGAGTTTCTAGTTACATAATCCTGGTGTCAAAATCTAAAATTTGAACTGTTGGACAAGCATTCCATCATTTGAAAATAATTCATCATGACAAGATATGATTTATTTATGCAAATGCAGATCATAGAAACATGTGGTATGCCTACAAAAAGTGATTATTTCTTGCACACTAGCAAAAACCCATAAATAAAGATATAAAAGAAATAATGCTACTGACCTTCCACATTCCAAATTATATTTCACTACCTTCAGCAAAATAAAATTCAAATACACTCCAACGGTCACAGAATAACACCATACGTTACACCTATAGAGAATAACAATCGGCAGAAAATATCCCCGATACATTCAGAAGCCGAAACCGTCCAGAATTCAAAATTAAAACATACGATTGGAATCAAATGTCAGCTACCTCACAAAATCAGATCTTATTTCCAAAGGAACAAAAAATCCAACATTACAATGACACAGCGCTAACCAAATCCATCAAAACACATACGGAAAAATAATAATCAGCAACAAATTCAACTCCTACTACCACTCAACAATGCGCTAAAATAAAACTGTATAAACACACCAAAAAACAGAAACATTATAAAAATGCGGAGAGTAATACTCACTGCGACTGAATCCGACCGAGGCTAAGACAGAGAAACGGAGCTCGGAGTAGTTTAAACTACAAAAAAGAATATTAAAAAATAGCGAAAACGAGATCTCAAACAACAGCTGAAAAAATCCATGAAGGAATTGATAATACTGCTTCGACTCAATAATTTAGCTTTACTTTATCCTATTGGAGGTGAGTGTAGAGAGAGAAACCTGAAAAGTAAGCAGGAAGCCTTCAACTTTGAGTCTGGAAACAGAAACCGCACACCGCAAGTTTGCAAGATTCAAGTTTTGATTTGATTTTTTAAGAAAAATTTCTGGTAGAATTATATAATTTTTTATATTATTTTATTATATTTAATGCTTTTGGTCAGTGAATTTATTTTATTTATTTAAAAATATGAAAGTATTGAGGAGGGTGCCAAGCTATATATTATATGTACCTAGATGTACCAATATATCCGATGTACCAAAGACAAACCTGTAAGCAAAGTTTGCCAATTTTATATGTGATTTATATATTATATGTTATTATTTATCAATATTTGTAAAAAATGTATGCTTTATGACTTCATTATCGCGATTTGCGAATGATTATATGTTAAAACCTATTAATTAGGTTTTTTTTATTATCAGGACCTATTAATTAGATTGTTATTAAGGGCACATTTTTCCATTACTTTAAGTAAGGTGATAAAAACAGAATAATTTAGTTGTTAATTGGTTATATAATTAATAATAATATCTTTCTTTTTATACTTTAATATTTGCTATTAGTTTTAATCTCTTTAATGAAAGATTCAAAGTCCCATTTCCACCTTTGATATAAGATGCAAAAAGACACATGATTTTTTTCATCATAAAAACATCACGTGACATTATGAAAATGCCACGTGATACTTGATGTCATCCCCCAATGACACTATTAATAAGGTAGTATCGAATTCTTCAATTATGTTTCGATTTATATTTGATTATATGTGCAATAATCAGTTTCGAGTTACGAAAACATCATTTAAAATAGAGGATCAGTAGGATCTTTTATCCCTCTTCGCCTCCAATATTCATGATTACTAATAATACATGGAAGAATTTCATTATGTTCCAATTTGACAAAATGTATACCTTCTTCACCATTCTTGGAGCACATAGAATCTTCAATGGAAGAATATTCTCCTCTTACATAACAAGAGTTGCTACACTACAAGTTTGGATGATTATGGGTTTGTTGGGAGGGAAACAAGTTTCTTCGCCACCGGTGTTCCACAAGAAATTGGCATATCTGGAAGCATAAGAGTTGTTTTCCGGCTCCATGGCCAATGCTTGTAAGAATCTCTCCTCAGCTCCCCAGACGTCCCTCCGAATCGTCCACAAGAAGTTGGCGTATAAGCTCAAACATTCTGCATCTGGTGGGGGTATCTGAACTGCCCTTTTGAAGCATTCCTCGGCTCTGTCAAGCATTAGCACTGAGATCAACACTATCGTCCGAACTATATATATTAAGATAAAGCATCTTATAGTGGTTTCTTTGATGGGCCACCACTCTAAGTTGTTCTTGCATAAAGAAACAGATACCAGGACAAGAGATTTAGAAGTATTATACCTGTCATAATCATGAGCAACAAGGTGCAAGAATTGTGCATAGTTGCAAAGCAAGAGTGCATTGTCAGGTTCAGAAGACAAGTTCATCTGATATAGAAGATCAGTCCTTAGGTACTCTTCATACCCATCAGGTTCAAGCTCAACCGACAAGGGTGAAATGAAACTATGGTTCGTTTCTTGACCGATTGGCTCATCCTCGATCCCTTCTCGCATCTTACTCGCCTCATCCACCATTGAGTTCCATAGATTCATCTCAACCACACTCCCCAACTCATCACTGATCGGTGCCTTTCCAACAATGGTCCCTCTGCCATTTCCTGAGGCCAAGACCACTTGTTTTTCCTCAGTCCACAGTGCATCCGTTGTAGATTCACAGATGGCCACCCTCGATTGTGAGGCTTTGGCAACAGCCAACATCATGGGAGGCAGAACAGACACAGAAATTTGCCAAAAGAATCATTACATAAAGCATCAAGCCGGTGTCCTCGAAAACACTTGTTGGAAAAGCCAAACAAATGAAGAATTCATTTCTTTCTGCACTTTGGATATGATGACTTCTAAATCTTCATCACACGAAGCTTCTCTCATCTGCAGAGCATAGCTCTGAAGTTCAACTATGATGAAAACCATCGAGGCAAATGCGGCCTTGATCGAGCAATAGACCGACTCTTTAGGCTCTGTGAACCCTTCTTCAAATTGTAGTTTCTTCTTTTATCAAATCCTCAAGACAAGGGAATTCTCCAAACTCTTAGCCTTCTGTTCAATAGTGGCCCACCACAGCCGTGTCGGGCCGATCCGTGAACTCCAGTCTAATGCCAAGCATCATAGGCTCCAGAAATCAAACCGTGAACCCGAGAACGAATCTCTGATAACTTCCAATAACTATAATTCTTGATATCGTGTAATGCGCCTTCTTATAGTCGTTCTCTTGGCTACCCGTCTGCCCATATTTCTTATACCAATCCTTGTACATGAAGGGGTGATTCCTCGTGATAAATTTCATCAATTTCACCCAATTTAAACTACAAGATCGTCGAACCGATCGAGATCCTAAAGTTTTGAAACTTTGAGACTTCCCAAAATCCTTGGATACAAAGGAGGTGGAAAGAACAACAAGGGAGATGGTCCGATCCGTGCCGGAGCACTTCTTCAAAGAAAAAGGGTTGAAAAGAGACGATGGTACTAAAGAAGCAAAATCCACACTTGATGCTACCACTTGGAGCTTCATGCTTTGATGATCACAGAATATCAGGTGAACAAATTAATAACGAAGGTAACAAGAACAGGAAAGGCGAAAAGCTGAGCTAAAATCAAGGAGGTGACTAAAAATAGAGAAAAATGGACAAGAAATGGTCAAAATCAAGATAACAGAAAGCCCGTGTAAAAGGGCTTCTTCTAATACCGGATCTTGGATAGAAAGAGTTGAATCTAGATTATTCTTTTCATGTTGCTTACTAATCAAACCTGTGAAATACAGATGAAATCAAGCAATAAATTAAGGAGAACTAAAATCTTGCAACTTTCTCGCAAAATTCACACTTCATTATCTCTACTCCAAATTCACACTTTTGGAAACCAAACATCTTTAAAAATATAGCGTAGAAAAGTAAAAATGAGTGCACTTTTCCATTATTTTGAATTTTATATTACATTATTTAAATAAAGTCATGTCACGTGTGAGAAGCCCATCAACGTATTAATATCAACTCGAGGCTTCGATGAACTCACTAGCAAGAAAGACTTGGCTCATCAAGAAACGAGAAAATAAAAGATTTTTCTGACAAGAAACACTGGAAAACTAAGATATGGGAACAGGGTTTTAGAAACTCACCAAGATTAGCAGAAAGGGAAGCTCTGAAAGTGCAAAAAAGGAAGTAAATTTAGCGTTTTGGATATGGTTCCTTTTTATCTGTTTATTAATTCAAGAAACGAGATAATTTGAGTAAAAAGGAGGGGGTGAGAGAAGAATGGATAGAAGGATAGAATGAGAAGACGATATTTAGTAAGCACCAAAAACCAACAAACGGTGCACTTCTAGGATCGGTGGGGCTGCTCAGTCCAAGATCAGACCAACGTCGTGTTTGTTGCATCACAAGAGATGTTGTATTTTATTATTATACAATTCATACTTTTATATAAATTTGAGGATTTAAATATGTGGCAATTTCATGATACCGTCGAACGGACACGTATTTTTCATACTATTTAAAGGGAAAAGGCCAGAAATTGTGTCAGGATCTGCAGAGCAAGGAGCTCTCCGATTTATTAATTAAATAAAAATAAAGAATTTGAAATGATGTTCAGAGCTAGTGACACTGAAAGCGGGGCATTGGACATGAATCTTGGTATATAAATAGGCCTTCACCTTCATTCAAAAATTCATACACCTTTTTTCTCTCTTTCCTCTCGAACTTCTTATTAGGACAGTATTATGGGAATTTTCGAGTGTTTGGATGCAGGACGGAGAGAGGCAGAGGCAAATGCCTCCCTTTCCCCAAAAAAAGTTTTTAATACAATTTTTTTACCTTAAAAAAAGAATTTTTTAAAAAAAGATTACAATTTTACCCTTAAAAAATTGTAGTTGCCCATAAAAATTATGTTTTGCCTCACTTTAATTATAATTTTACCCCTAAAATTTTTATTTTAACATTTTTGGCCCCTCTCCTTAAAATCCTATGTCCGCCACTGGCTGGATGCATGTGTTTTGTGCTAATGGGGTATTCTTGCACATGAGAACTAGTCATGGAGAAGGTAATAGCCAAAATATGAATTGATTTGGCCCAAATCAGCTATATATTTGACACGGGTTACCTTATATACATTAAGGGTCCGCTTGGTAAGAAGGATGTGATTATTGGATGATTAGTAAAAAGAATGATAAATATGATGACTAGAAACTGTAAAATAGAATGTGATAAACTAATATCATGTTTGGTATGATTATTATACATATGATAAATTAAAACAAATACACACATTTTACCTAAATACACTTTCACACCTACTTCGAGAGTTGTGTTTAATTTCCCAGGCAAAAAAACTTTCTCGTCACAAAAAATCCGCTCCTCCCATCTCCATTTTCCCACTCGATCTCTTCCCACATTCTTCAATGTTTGTGTAGATCTGTTCCACAAAATTTCTACTAAAGTCAACGAACAATTGAAGTCCTTCAAGCAGCGCAAAGATGTTGGGTCCAGGTCTTCGAAGTGGATCTAGGGCATGAGATTTAGGGGAGAATGCAGATTGTGTAAGAGCTAATCGATTTGTGGTATGTTTTCGCATTTTTTTTCCATTTTTTTGGTCGATTGACATATATTTGGTATACATAGTAGGTTTTAGGTATTTGTATTAGATTTGAAATGTTCGCAAAAGGAAATCTGTAGCAGAAATTTTCTTGTTGAGTGTTCAAATATTTTTTTAACACGTTTGTTGCAAACATTAATTGAAAACCATGTTGTGTTCCCGATGTATAATGTATTTTGAATTCTATATTTCAAACATAGATGTGTTTATTTGTTCGTGTGTTTGTTGTGATTATAATCTGGTCATTTTGGGTACCAAAGTCATGTTCCTATAACGGTTGTCTGCTTCGTAGGTTTTATGGAGTTGAAGACACTACCCATGTGTGAGTGTGGCAATGGGTTGATGCTACTACGCGAAGCTGGGCAATTCGCTACCCGTCCAGGACACCACTACTATATATGTCCCGCAGGTTTGAAGCACAGAAACCGTTTTCTTTGGTACGATGAGTACATTGCAAAAAATGTACATGAAAATGAACCAGCGTTTGAAATTGGCAGTGGTTCAAATTGCGAGCAGCGAAATTCTTCGTGTACTAGTAATACAACGAAGAGGAACACACACACAAACCACGCATCTTCTGGCGCACAAATGGTCACCTGAACAATGAACATACATTTGGAAAGAAAGAAAACTTTCAAACACCGTTCTCTGGGGAACTAGTTTGTTGTTGCTTTGGATGCATCTGCGCATTATTTTCTGTTTTGTTGTTAGTAACACTTATTATTGTTAGTTCCATGTAATATAATGTCATTTGATTCGTGTTTTGTTATTATGTTTGTGTAATGGCATGTTAAGGATTGTAGATGTTGTGGAGTTCAAAAATTGGAAGCTAGACTGTTATAGAAATGGTATTTATGCTATTTTCTGAAGAATATAACAATATGTTTGGTTTGTAATGTTCTTTTGCTTTGTATCTTGTTAGTTGTATATCTACTATGAAATTATATTAGATTCTGAAACGTAATTTAATATTAATAAAAGTTAGAATTAGCTTCCATTCCTTTCATTTATCGAACAATGAAATTTCAGTTGTGATGAAGATACAGTTGGACGATATAGTGGACAGTCCAGGATAAAGGTATGCGTGCTCCCTCTACAGCTATTCAAAGGTTTATGTTGGTGTTTGTGACTATTTGTACATGTGAAGAATATTTTGAATTATATGAATATTTGCATTCGATTTGAGTATTTGAGAAAATGTTAAGCTTGCGTCATATTTAGGAGTACAATTTACAACTGCATTTGAAATGTTGTGGTTCTCATTCTGAGTCATCATGTAACACTATCTAATTATGCAACAATAACTTGCATTAACCAACAACTTGTATTTGCATCATTAATGTTGTGTCATAATTGCAGGTGTTAATTAAAGACTGTTGCCTATATTATCCAAACCATCACATTGAACTTTGATTGATTGACATGCTATTAAATTTGGTAGATTAGTTGAAGTTAATGCATTGTTATATTTTATTTAAAGGCCCCTTGTATATTTCTCATTCTTGTATTCTACTGAAAGTATTTCACAAAACTCCCAATATTCGGCAGGTTAATATCATGTCATGTGAGTTTCCATTTCCTATCTCAGGAATCTGTAAACAGCAAGACTAAAGTAGAAGTGATCACCATTTCTTCGGATGATGATAGCAAAACTGTTGTTGAAGTTGGGAGTCACCTAAAGGAACACTTAAAGGTGCTGTTGGTGGTGGTAGTGGTATGGAAAAAACACCCACAAAGACAATGTGGATCGACCCATACGCTGATGAATACTACAAGGTGAGCACACCCACGCCCAAGGCTCGAAAAAGCGTCCTTCGGAGAGTGCTCAGGGCAGTAAGAAGAAGCGTGAAACTTTTGTAATCGTACTTGATAAGTCGGACGGTTCCAGGGCTGCTATATTGTTGTGCTCGTTATATATGTTAGTTTTCAGACCACCCTTTTGGTTATTTTGTACCTTTTCATGTAATATGATATGTAATAGGTGGTTATGATATGCAAAAGTTGGTTATTTTGTACTTCTTCATGTATTTATATATATGTGTGTTAAAATCATCTTCAGTGACCACCCTTTTGGTTATTTTGTATTTCTTCATGTAATATGATATGTAATAGGTGGTTATGATATGCAAAAGTTGGTTATTTTGTACTTCTTCATGTATTTATATATATGTGTGTTAAAATCATCTTCAGTGACCACCCTTTTGGTTATTTTGTACTTCTTCATGTAATCATCTTCATGTATTTTGTACTTCTTCATGTAATATCGAAGTTTCTTGCATATAACCAGAATTGGATACAAAGTACTTAAAAGGAACATATCACAAAAACAACAAAAAAAAATTTATTTTTTTTTAGAATAAAACAACAACAATGTCAGCACAATTATATCACCTATCCAAGCAAAATATTAGTTATGATAAAACAATAAAAAACCACAATTTAAGCACCATGATACCAGAATACATTGCAAAATATGATTGAGTTTCCAATGTTGCCAAATGTTGCAAATGTCAACTTACAATAATAATAGAATAGATCCATAACCCTTTCACATTTTTCATCAAAACATTCACAAAACAAGAGAACTAAGCAGAATAATCATTACCCCACCCCACTACAATATATCAAAAGCACACCTTTGTGTGACTGATTTCTAACCACCTTGCAAAAGCCTCCTTGCTAGGCTCAACCTCCCAGAATGACCGAATCGTAAAAAAGTAACAACTTATTATGGTTGTCAACCAACAACTCCGCCACAATAAATTTCTCGTCGTCTGTGAGCTCCGGAATTGTTCGCATGGCTTCCAGCACTGCGTCTTGTGCATTTGTTATCTTCTCGTCTGACGATAACTGTTTGAATAGTTCTGTCATTGTCCGATTGGTTTGTTCTGCGAAATTGTTTATGGCTGCCACTATGGTATCATCATTATCATCCACTTCTTTGCGCTTTTTTCCATTTGGCTTTGCACCTCCAGTTGGTTTTGATACTGGTGTAAGCGAAACAGACATAGACTCACCAGCTCCCTCGTGATCCTGAAGCAAATCTTCGAGCTCTACTTCATTATTATGAGGTACTTCAACATTTATGTTCAGCACATCCCTCACAGCCGATGCAAAGTTCTCAGCCTTATCACACCCGTTGCACGGTCATTTCCAAATATTTCACACCAATCATGATAGTAAATCCATCGTTTGTGTGTCATAGGGCGTGCATTATGGTCTGACTGTAACAACGAAATAATATAATTATAAGACCAGATAACGTAGTCAAAATGGTTAAAGGTTATTTTTGTGACATACCTTAACAATAGCTTCCCACGCCTCATTTGAAGCTTCAACTGTTTTCTCGCTGTCATTCCACCCAACACCACTTTTGCTTAATATGGTAGACAATGTACCATACATTTTCTTCAACACACGTGGACTTTCGAATTAATATTTGGATTGCCACGTAAATTGGTATCGGGGAATGTAGCCTTCATCCGATGTTCTAAAAAGCCCAAGTACCCAGCACGAAATCCATTTTCGCTTTTCCAACCATGAGTTTATAGCCTCTTTTAGAGCATGTATTAGCACCTCTTCTTCACGTTCAGTCCAGCAACGTCTGCTCTTATCTGCTTTATTGCCTTTACCTACACCGCTACCCGCCCCGTTGCACCACTTTCCATAGAGATTACGCAATTGATGTCCTGCTGCTGTAAAAAGTACATGATAACGGTCAAGTATATTGACACATATGCATAACTGAAACAAATAGGCTAAAATGCAACAAACAACATCAAAATATAATCACACTAATAAAACGACAATGTAACAAAGGCATGGCAAAGCTATAATGTCACTACATTGTTACTTGATAATATTGAAGAACCACATTTAAAAAGCACCAAAGTTTAAATTCCAGTATCATCCACTCTCACTACATTGTTACGTGATAATATTGAAGAACTACAACAACCACTATTTATTTCTAATTGTTATTCCACATCTCCATGGCAAATTCTCCCTCCATGTATCCCATTGTTCTGATGCATGAAAATTTTGAATGAAATCCTCTTCAGCGGCATGTGCCGGGCTAACAACCTCCTCCTCGACTGACTCAATTGGATCATCAGGCATTTCAGAACGTATGAAGTTGTGTAACAAAATACAAGCCATGATGATTCTGTTTTGGGTTTTCAATGGATAGAACGAAGGACTTCGAAGGATGGCCTCTTTTTTTTCAACAACCCAAACGCTCTTTCAACCACGTTCCGAGCTTGTGAGTGCCTCCAATTAAACAACTCTTTGTAATTCTGCGGGCCTAAAGCACGGTTACCCCAAGCATCCCTATGATATCGTACTCGCCTATAAGGAGTTAAGAATCCCTCAACATTGGCGTACCCATTATCACATAGATAATAACATCCTGCATAAATATAATAATATATAAGGATAACGTAGTCAAATATTTCCACTATGGATAACAGAAAAAAATTTCAAAGTTCCATAACCTCTTTGAACTTTGATCATATCATCACGAGTCAATGCATCACGTAGAACTCTAGCATCTGCTGCAGATCCCTCCCACCCCGTAAGCGCATAAATGAAGTTCAAATCACAGTTGCAACCCCAAGAACATTTACTGCAATAGTACCTTTTCTTGTTCGATATTTGCCTTCTCAGAACTGGGAACATGTACACTGACATATGTTCCATCTAACGCACCAAGACATCCCTATAAAGTTAATAATTGACAGAGTAAAATGTTGGTAGTACTATGTACATGGTCAATATATCGTACAAGTTCGACTTGCTTAAGATAAACGTCAAATACTAATACAATATGATAGAAACAAAACAATACCTTAAACCATTTTCAAGGCTCGGTAGTGCAACTGTCATCCACAGGGATGGGCTTTACTAAGAGTAAGGGATACAACTTAAGAATGGCTTCCAATACTTCATGGAAATGAGTGCTGATGTGTGTCCACTACGTATGTAGTCATGACCAATAACTCGATTTTTCTTGTGATGGGCCAATATAGACAAAAACATTACGACCTTCTCTTCCAACCTAACATATCTGGACTCTACTAGGCCTCCAACATGCATTAACAAGTAACACAATTGTTCAAATGCATTCCTATTCATTCTCAAGTTCACCATTTGAACATCGCCACTTTCAATAATCCTATGCAAATGGTTGTTTTGTTTGAGCATTAATTTTATGCGTCATGGTGTAGGATGTCGGTGTGTTACATTGCTCACGGCGTCGTTTTCCAAGTAATCTCCTCCGATGTCGTGTTCGAAGACATAAAACCAAGAATGATCGACACAATATTTGTGTAGCAGCAAAAAAAGTAGAAAATGTCTACGGTTTATGACCATCTTGCAAATATACTGACATATATTATTCAAATGTATTAGTGCAATTCATCAAAACAAAACTGATGTAGTAGTAACTAATTTTCATTTCAACTTAATTCAGTTGGTAATATTTGGTTTTTAATAAATATAATTACAAGTTTCAAATTGATTACATATAATCAGAAGTAAACGACATGAGTACAAAATTTTTAGCCAACTCTTCTACAGCAGAGTAATAACATACTCCAACAATTTATATCTCCAAATTCCTTACCAAATGAAGCCATAAGAAACTGTGAAAAAAAAATTGAAACTCCCAATTTTGTAAAAATCATCACAAACCAAAGAACAATGCAGGAAATAATTAGCACCACCTTACAGAAGTGGAGGAAGTCGAAAGAAGACGAATTTTCAGAAACAACGATGATGCAGAAGATTCAAAAAGGATTGAGAGCTTCATGTCTAAAAAACCAAAAAACTAATAAAAGGAGTCAACACATCAAAAGCAAGCTAAACCAACTAATTCAAAAATTACTTACCACATAAATGAAGAACGGCTAACAGAAGCTTAAAGCAAAGATTTATCAAAATTTGGAGAAGCTTCAAATTTTTTCACAGCAACAGAGTACCAAAGAACAATAATTTCGGGACAAAGATTATAGGATGAATTACCTTGAAGAAGAGACGTATTACAGAGGGACGAACCACATCGTCTTCATTGTCGTTTGTAAGGTTCAAGTTCTGCCTTCCAGGAGTTCACTCGATGTCGGCTTTCGTGGCTTCTGATTTGTTTATGTTTGGGTTTAGGGCAAAGGGTCTAAGTGTAATTTGCCATCATAGTCAAGAGTACTATACCATGGAGTTTGTTAATACCAAGCAAATTAGTTGGACTACAAACCCTTCAATTAACCCTTCTTATCCACAGATTGCAGGAATAGGAAGGTTAAGCAAAAAAACCAAACAACGGTTTAACAAGTTTATCACTCCACTATCCTTCCTAATCAACCCTACCAAACACAACCTAAAAGTCTTCAGAAGCTTGATTTTTTCGAGCACCAGAGAACTCGTAGTGCTTATTTTTGGTCTAACTATTATGTTTAATCATTCTTACAAGGAGGTTTTGCTGGGTTCCCACCAGGAGCGTGAAGCGGTAATAAGGAAGGAATTAAAGCATTCAAGGAATCCTTCTCTTTATCTTTTTGTTTCAATAGTTAAGTTTTGGAAGAAGCGTGTCTTAAGATTACCTATTTTTATGCTTTGTTAGACGCATGTTTAGGGTCAAGGATATGTTTATATCACGAGGGTTTTTGGCAACGAATCTCATGAGGTTTTCTAAATAGGCAGATTACACTTCTTCGATTTGAAATATGTAATTTACCTCCTGTGATAAATAGACAGTTTACCACATGTTTGTTGATATACAGTTTACTCCTCCGTGATTTGTGAATATCTGCAAAATTCCTCAATGTGAGGAGACTGTGTGTTATATTTTGCAAACCACAAAGGTAAAGTATATATTTTAAAAACCACGAGTAACCTATCTATTTATAAACAATATGAATATTTATTCGAGTAAATATAAATATCTATATATCGATATTATATTATAGGTAAATTGTCAGTTATACTTATCTATATTATTATTTTATTATATAATACGTGAGGCTATTAAAGTATTCATTCATTTTCGTGAGGTGAGTCACACTAATTTTTTCTAATACTGTTTCAATATCATATTTATATGTAAATTTCATTCAACATCTCTCACCAATTTTTCCCACATTTAGTATAAGGATAAACTGACAATAAATTCTCAATTCCAAACTTTTTTTTAACTTAACCCCCCCTTATCCATTATTCTATATTCTAACTACCGAACCATACTTTTATCTCCATCCTAACTCCATACCCCACAACATTTTACCAAATTACCCTTACAAGTGGAAAGGGATTAATTGCATTATAACCCCTCAAGTTTTAATCACTTTTCAAAATTACCCCAAAGTTTTACCAGTTTCTGATAAACTTGTCATTTACGATCCAACTGGCGAAATTGGTATCAGAGCCTAGTTTATTCTGGAAATATTATAATAATGTGAGGGCCCAATCCTAATCATGTGATTAATGATCACACAATGATAATTATAATTGCTCTTAATTCTCATTATCAAATATCGGGACATCACATTTACAATATGATATCAAGTTATTATCAAGATAATATTCCTCATGTTTATTCTCACCATTTGATTACCATAAAATAAATCACATAATTGTTGAGAAGCTAAACCTGATTTTCGATAATACGGTACGAGGGCCTGACAAATAATATCTTGAATATTTTGTAACATATATGGAGGAGACGATTCAAGAAATTATTATGGATCCGAACGAATGTTCGTGGTGCAAGTCATACAGGTGGTACTTCCAGAAATTGGAAGAACTAAATCAAGTATATCTGGCCGAAGCTAAACACTTCAACCAGAAATGGTATATTCTACTGAAAATTGGTGCTAGCCCATCTAGCGTATCCCAGTATCAAGAACATGAAAGGTGGCGAGGAACCTCTACAGGTGAACCTCAAACAACAATTCGAGTTAACTGAGGCCCAGGAAAGAGATCATCCTGAGCACAATCACATGATTCCAGAGAGTTTCGGGTCACACATACCACCCGAAGGTGATCAAAGTATGCCACACAGGGAAGATTTCACCGCAGCAACTTTGAATGCCCCAGTTGGAACAGGAACTGTTCTCGCTGGTCAGACATACATCAAACGTCTTACGGGAAATCGTAGTTAGATCCAATTCATACGTATGGACTTATGCTTAATATGGATATCTTGGATTTCAAAAACAAAGAAGTTATTATTGATGAATGAGCTTCAGGAACGAGAATAGCAGCAGGAACGCTCGATCTAAGTAAAGAATGATTCATTTTACTTCTTAAATGAGTCTAGAAGGATCAGCCAAGATTGTCTGGGATATGTGAGACCCAGGTACCAAGGTTCCGGGTTGGACTGGTTCCAAGCCGGAACCGGTATTTTTTCTTTTTTTAAAAAAAAAATCAAAGAAAATTGTTGTTTGGAGGATTCAAACACCGACCATCGTCTTCTACTCTAAAGCTCTAACCAATTGAGTTAATGGGCCTTTTTGTTTGTAAACTAACCTCAATATATTTATCTAAATCTTTAAAAAAAATATTTTTAAATTAACGGATCCGGTTTGGGTTCAACCCGGAACCAGATCCGTTTAGTCCGGAACCGGTAAGATACCAGTTTCGGAATGGTAGAATCGATACGTACCGATATCTTACCCGTTCCGCACCCGTTCGGAACCGGTTAGCCAGGTTCCAAACCGGGCTAACCTATCCAGTTTTGGGCCGGGCCGGATTGACCC
>CAJQUN010002814.1:0-22176 GCA_907163345.1 Haberlea rhodopensis | reverse complement strand
GTGTTTTTCACTCTGATATTGGAACCGGTACTTTAATTCATCTCTCAGCTATTTTTTTTCGAATGCATGGCATTGTTCATCAGTCCACGTGTCGAGACACGCCTCAACAAAATGGTATTGCTGAACGCAAAAAAAACACTTACTTGAGGTGGCTCGTGCACTAATGTTTACAATGCATGTACCAAAATATTTTTGGGGTGATGCTGTTTTAACAGCATCTTCTCATAAACAGCATGCCAACTCGCGTCCTAAAACATGTTAGCCCATTACGGTGTTTTACTGACTTGTTCCCCAATTGCCGACTAACTTCCGATATACCATTAAAAGTATTTGGGTGTGTTACATATGTCCATTTACACAACATTTTTTGGTCCAATTAGATCTTAGGGTTGAAAAAGTGTTTTCCTTGTTATGTCCTTAAATCAAAGGGTTTACAAGTACTATCACCCTCACACAAAGAAGTTTTTTGTCAGCATGGATGTTCTTTTAGTGAGTCGCCCCTATTTTCCCAAAACTTCCTTTGGGGGAGCGTACTTGAGAAGAAAATTTTCGGGATACCAACTCGGATTCTTTGCCCAATACACTTGTCCCACTTACTGACCTGGAACCAAATATTGAAATACGGTGACTTTTGAACCAAATCTGCCAGGCATAGAATACTCACATGCATGGGGGAGATAACGGACCTACCAACCATGAAACGGAATACTTGGTCTATACCAGGAGAAAACACAAAACTCAAGACTGTTCGAACATTCTACCACAAGTCCAATCGGATTCCCCGCGCACTGATCCGGAAAAATCAGGTACTTCCGAACCAATTCCCCTCTATCTCCCTTGATGATTCCCTTCCTATAGCACTTCGAAAAGGTGTTAGGAAATGCACACAACATCCAATTGCAGATTATATATCCTATATGATATACTCTCCAACAAGTATAGAACCTTTGTTTCAAATGTTTCTAACCTCTTTGTTCCTAGCACTATTAAAGAAGCACCGCAAAATTCGAGTTGGAAACTAGCGGTCATGGAAGAGATGAATGTTCTGGAAAAGAATGGTGCTTGGGAATTAGTGACAATTACCTCCTGGGAAAAAAGTTTGTAGGCTGTAAGTGGGTCTTCATTGTCAAGTGTAAGGGTGATGGAAGTGTAGAAAGATACAAAGCGAGGCTTGTTGCAAAGGGATTCACCCAAACTCTGGGCTTGACTACCAAGAAACGTTTGCACCAGTGGCAAAATGAATACAATCCGAGTTCTCTTATCTCTTGCAGTTAACCATGATTGGCCTTTACATCAACTGGATAAAAAAAATGCTTTCTTGAATGGGAACCTTGAGGAAGAGGTATACATGACCTTACCTCCTGGTTTTGAGAAGAATCTTGGTGATAGTAAGTGTGCAAACTCAGGAAATCCTTATATGGACTGAAATCCCCGAAATCGTGGTTTGAACGTTTGGAAGAGTTGTGAAAGAACTTGGATATAATCAAAGTCAACAGATCATCCCATGTTCTACAAACATTGAAGTGAAGGTAAAATTGAAATCCTATTGTTTATGTGGATGGCATTGTTTTGATAGTGGTGACATTGGAGAATTGAATAAGTTGAAGAAAGGGCTTGGCAAAAATTTGAGATCAAGGATCTAGCTGCCCTAAAATACTTCTTAGGAATAGAATTTGCACGGTCAAAGGAGGGTATATTTGTTAACCAGCACAAATACACACTTGATCTATTGACTGATACTGATCTTCTTGGATGTCGAACTGCCGAAACCCTAGTCGAACCAAATCAAAAACTCCAGCACGCAAAGGCCGAGAGTAAAGGCAAGATTGAGCAATTCCAGAGGCTCTTTGGAAGGATAATTTACTTATCCCACACTCGCCCTGATATAGCATTCGCAGTTAGTAGAGTTAGCCAATTCATGCACTCGCCAAGCCAAGACATTTTGAGGCAACATATCGTGTCCTAAGATACTAGAAAGGCACACCAGGGAGATGACTTCTGTTTAAAAAACAAGGACACCGTAAAATCAATGTACACTGATGCAGACTGAGCTGGTTGCTCTATGGATAGAAGATCTACTTCCGGGTACTGTACATTTGTAGGTGAAAACTTGGTTACTTGGAGAAGCAAAAAAGAGTGTAGTATCTAGAAGTAGTGCTGAAGCAGAATTCAGATCAATGGCTCATGGAATCTGTGAGGTCTTATGGATCAAAAGATTACTAGAAGACCTAAAAGTTCAAAGCTCATCGCCTATAAATTTGTATTGTGACAACAAGGCATCAACTGCTATTGCACATCCAGTCCTTCATGATAGGACAAAGCACGTGGAAATAGATACACACTTCATCAAGGAGAAGATAGACGAGGGGTCATTAATATGGTCTACATATCTTCTAATGAGCAAATTGCAGATTTTCTTACAAAAGGATTGTATAAAGGACAATTCAACTACTTAATCAGCAAGCTGAGTATGGAAGACATTTGCCAGACTAGCTTGAGGGGGAGTGTTGAGAATCACCAAGATTTTGTTGGTGATTAGATAAGGAAGATTTGTTATATATGGATCCTTATCTTTTAGATTTGTATAGATTTGATTTGATTTAGATAGGTAGTTTCCTTATATTAATCTCTGTATTTACCTATAAATAGGTTACCATTGTAACTCTTTAATTCATTCAATTAATAAAAGAGTATTGATAACTCTCAAATAATTGTTTCCAACAATATTTGTGACTGCTGATCATCAGTGTGTACAAAACCTCAAGACTGACCCTTCTTTTGGTGGGAAGATAAGAAATTAATGGACAAGATATAAACCAATTTGCCCGACTTATTTTTATATATGTGGCAGCTACTGTGTAAAAAATAAAACATGTGACACTGTATGGGCTCTATAATTCTTGGCAAGGAAAGTGTGTTTGCCGTCCTGAGTATTTTAGCATAATGAGTCACATATGAGCCACATGGAACTGTTTATAGTTTAATAACATGATACATCTGGAGAATGCACGAGAAACTGCTTGTTAGAATGTAAGCAAGAGCTTGGGAAAAATTAGTGCATCGATAATTTGAGGATGAATATTTTATAGGGGGGCTTAACTCAAATTTTTTCCTCATTATTTAATTCGGGGCTCAACCTAAAATCTCATCTTTTTAACCCCTCAGTTAATCACATTATGCAGATATCCAAAAGGTATTTTAAATGAGCATGGTACTCTGTTGCCTAGATCTTTGATGCGGGAGATTGTAATATTTAACCACTCGTTCTTGTGCATTACAGTTGAAGTCTGTTCGTGTATGTGGTCCTCGGTACTGGCCTCAATTGATTGAACTCAGTCCTAATGGTATGTTTGATACTAGCGCATTATCTCTGTTCAGATTGTCAAATTTCACTTTACCTACGTGAATGGTGACAATTAAACAGAAAAACCTTGGTGGAGTTCGGGAGAGAAGAATCACCCATTCAATTACGGTGTCCTCTATGTCAAGAGAAAAATTGGAGCTTGCTCATATTTGGATGATCCCATAGGAAGCCAATCACTGCTGTCACGAGCAATGCATAAGGTTCCTTCCCCTCTTATAACTAGAGTTATGCTCTCTCATAATATGTACATTATTGGAGTGAAACAGAACATCAATTGCGCAGATGAGTGGTTTGACACAACCAATATCATGCACTCAAAGCATTGAGAGCACAGGTGCCATGACAGTAGATCAGTTGGTCAGCACCTTTTCATCAGATCCAAGCTTAATTGCATTTGCCCAACTCTTTTGCAACTCATCACAGAATAGCAGGCAAGTTGTTTCTATGGAATGCTGTGTTATTTCAGTCGCTATATTTTTAGATCATCTTGCTATCTTCTACTGATATACATTTTAAAGATTAGAGGCGAAATTTCAAAGTGATGGGAGATCAAACAAAGCTTCAGTCCACTCCAAATATGGCAAACAAGTATTGTCTACAGTTGTATTTACCTAGAGATGGTCATTTTTGGGACACGAGTACTTTTTAAGAAAACTGGTGGTTTGCCTTGGTTCTACTGACGGATTGTTAATGCCCCATATTTGGCTCGTATTTGAGGGAGAAACTCACAAAAACCTTCCGGTCGAAAGTGTTGAATATATTATTAACATGTATTATTAATCTGAATTTAATACCTATGTTTAAGTCAAAAGCAACCCACATAATAAGGCACAAGTGTGCGCTGATTGTGGGCTGGAGTTATTAGGAAGAATTATCAGTCTTAAAATAAGGGATCTGTGTCCCCTTGTTCTATCTATATAATGTGATTGTAAATGTAATGTTTTGTATGCATGAAATAATTAATTCTTCCTCGCTTCTATTTGGTATGGGCTGAAGAAGTTGCTTAGGTGCCTGACCTTGAAGGACACGACTCGGAATACGATTCAAGAGATATGTAGCAGCTAGGACAGCCATATGCCAATAATGCTTTGGAACTTTCATCCCCACAGAGGAGACAACGAACAATGGCTATAAGAGACCGATTTTTTCTTTCGGCAACACCATTATTCTCAGGAGTGTATGGACATGTGAGCTGTTGAGAGTGGATCGAAGTGCATCTGTAACGTATTATCCGCATTGTCAGACCGAAGAACACGAACAACAATATTATACTGAGTTTTGATCATTTGAAGGAATTGTGAGACCTGGAAGAGAGTTCTGATTTATGTTTCATGAGATAAAGCCAGGTGCATCATGTATGATCATAAATAAAAATGACATAATTTCGATGTCTAGAAGAGCAGTAGTAGAAGACGGACCCCAAACACTAGAGTGGATAATATCAAAAGCCATTGGAGAATGGTGCATTCGAGGAATATAGCATGTACGAACATGTTTAGATAATTCACAAGTAACACAACGAAATTGGAATTTTTGGCAAGCTTTCTTGATACTGGGAAACAAAATTCACAGATATTTGAAATTGACATGTCCTAAACGTGCATGCCATAAATGTAATGTTGAAAAGGAAATTACAGAAGATTTGGGACAAAAGGACCCCAATATACGGACGTTGTGGTCAGTGGACAAGATGAGACTGATAAACATTCGCCATAAGGACTCCCAAAGTAATAAAGTCTGTTTCGCCATACTCCTTACCAAAATCTTCTTCGAAATCTAGTCCTGGAAAAGGCAACCATTACAATAAAATTACAGTGCAGTTTAGATATTTAGCAAGACGACTAACAGAGAGAAGATTATACGATAGATTGGGTACATGATAAACTGATGAGAGTGAGAGTGTCATGTGTGATGACAGGACCATATCACCTTTACTCTGAATATTCAAAGTAGATCCATCAGCAAGTCAAATGGAGCGATGAACTGACAGGAAGAAAAAAGTTTCGGCTCATCCGTAAAGTGATCATTAGCTCCAAAATCCAGTACCCATGCAGAAGGCTTAGACTGGGTATTGAGAGCAATGGCAGTGGATATGTTCGGGCCAGTAGGATGTAGATACGATCCCAGTTGATTCTGAATCCTTCGATTGATTTGTTACTGAAATTGGGTGAAATCTGGATTGGTAGTCCCACAGGGCTCTCGACAAGTGCAACGGTTGGCCGAGAACTTTTCTATTTGTTTCTACCATATTTCGTCTGGAGCTCCGGATGGAGCTTAAAGCACCTATCTATGCTCTATCTGTGCTATGACTTGGACTATGGCAATGAGAGCAATAATATATTCAACAGAAAGTACAAGTAACAGTGAAATGGTGGTGTTTGATATGATTGTTTTTGTTAATAGGAACCACTATTGCCCCCAAACACCACCCTGTAGATGCTATGCTGCTCCTCTGGTTGGCTGATCCACCTTGAAATGGCCCCAAAATAAAATAAAAGTAAAAAACTCCAAATCCAGCAGCATGGGAACATCTTTTACATTGGGGACCACCAAGTTTGTTAATTAAGGCTTGAGATAGCCCAAAATTGAAGAACTCGCCTTCCTTAGCCACCATTGGCATCACCATAATTCACAAATTTAAGCTTCTTGAGCAAAAAATTTCAATTAGTAAAACTTTAAAGAAGCGGAACTATCTTCTTTTGGATTCACTGGACTGCAGGCTATTGTTAAGTGTGATTGCTAGAGAAAGTAAATTAGCTGTTATCAGTTTCTTGACTTGGATTAGTGAGGGACGGAATAGGAGAAAAATCAATTATATTCGGAAATGGAATAACTTGTGTTCACACCCAAAAAGACAAACTTTACACTTTAGTCTTTTGATCAGCCATTTTTCATAGAAAATAAATAAGCAATGCCACTTAGTAATTTGGAATATTGTCATGATTGAAGGAAAATAGCCGTTCAATTGCTCTTTTTGTTTCTTGGAATATGTTGAACGATACTGCTATAAAGTGAAAAGTTTGTCTGTGTGGCTAATTGATGGTGGAGAGCAGCAAAGAAGGGTACTCTTTGGGAGTTGACTGTGGGCGAGGTCGCAATGTCTATTCTTGAGCGGTGGGAGAGACATTGAAACTTGGGCAGATGGTACTGATTTTTGGATATATTTAGGAGGGTGTATTGTGGCGGGGCCCGCATACTATCTATGAAGTGGGTTGGAGAAACATATCTGTTGTGGTGGTTTTGTCCGATGGATTTATGGATAGTTCATTGATACTCATTTTCCCATTTAACATGGTTGTATTATCCAGTGATGTCCATTCATAATAGTGTTGCAAACTGACCATGCAACTCTAAACCATTATTTTGGAGTTCGGTATGAATCCATCATCCTGATGATGCTGTGCAATAATAGTAAGTAAATAATTGGTGCCTCCTTTCTCATCATCATCATCCTAGATTTGGACCCAAACTAGTTGGTGTTGCTATTTAATAGTAGTAAATATTTCATTAACATATCATCAAAGTGACGGAATGTGTGGATTTCTTCTTACAAATTGCTCTGCAGATCCAACCTTGACTTTCAGGAATTTTGCCTACAAGTGTTATTTGAATGTGTGAGCAAAGACAGGCCAGCGCTTTTGCAGGTAATCTCAGCATTGTTCATATGTGTACTTTCAATGAACCTTGAATTTATTTGCACATGTCGGTCAGGTGTGGGGGGCAGTTTTGCCCTTAATAGGGAAAGTTCTTTGATTCGGTAAAGTATCATATGAACAAATGATAACACCTTTGTTGTGGACTTTGCAGTTCATTGGGCACGGTTATGGTAATAGGGTGTCATGCCAGATGTTTCCTCAAGTCTCCCTGACTTCTAATTCTGATCTACGCAGGTGTATTTATCATTGTACTCCACGATTGTGTGTATGGTGGATTCGGTTGGTGGTGGCGCTTTCATTAACAGTGACTTGTTTTCACTTTCTAGTTTAAAGGTATGATATTTTTACATGCACACTATGTAAATCGACTCGAAGCCTTGGTCCTTAGAAACCAATTGTTCCCCCACCAAGTTAGTTGGTGACTAGTTTAAAGGTGAATTTGTCTCTTCATATTGCTTCCAAGCTCGAACATGTTTTCTTGATGGACCTATAATGATTGAGAATCGTGAATTTCTTTTGTTGGTGGTATTGCAATTGTAGGATGTTATTAAAAGCCTTTTTAAAGAATGGACACAGTAAAAATTACTGTATAATTTAGCACCCATCTGAATTTTAGACGCATCGGATCAGGCTCCAATTGGTTTCAGAAACTGGGAGGAAAACTAAAACTCTGACACAGGAATGGACACTGGACATAAAGGGTCCAAAGAGTTGCATAGAAAATGAGTATAGTTTAGTACAGATTTTAATTCCAACTCGCTAGTGTGAGGTGTCAATTAATCTTTTGCTGGTGTGTACATATTTCCTTACAATCAATTTGTAAAGGAAAATGGACTACCGTTATTTTGAAAAATATGAGGTTGAAAACTATTATCTCGAGCGATTGTGTGAGAAATGAGCTAGGGTTCCTCAAATTTCTGTTGATGGATGGATATTGCGTGTCACCGAGTGATTAAAGTTAAGACTTGTTTGGTGTGCTGTAATCTTGGTTCTCTAAATGGGAAATTGATGGAATTAACTGTCCATAATTCCTCTGGAACGGGTAGGATGGTATCAGATTACAGCTGTTTGTGGTAGTATTATTTTGCGAATCTGCATTGTTTGACGACTCAGTTATTGTCTTTTTACCTGTTATCTAATGCACAGATTGCAATTGCCTACAATGAAGCTCTGCTAAATAGAAGATTGACTGCTTCAAAGGGGGAAATTGTGCAATCAACATTCTTGGGTTCACTCAGGAAGCGATTTGAACAGATAATGAACTGTTCACTCAACCTAAAATCCATTGTCAGCGCTTATATTAAATCAGGCGAATGGCCAACTGATGACTCGTTGGGAGACAAGCAAGCAACAATTCTTTCATGGTACCTCCAATGGTATAACATTCCATCACCTCTAGACATCAGAAGATTCGAGGAAAATATAAAAAAAATTGACAAATGTTCATCAGTTCCCTTGTTACGTTTGGTGTTTCCTGGAACTCATATTATTGCAATCGATTTGATCAATAATTTATGGTTATCTTCTTCCAAGATTGAAGGTTGAAACTACTTTCATGCTCTGAACACCGTTATGTTGTAATAGTAGAGAACACAAAATAATGCTAGCGTTTTATATATGGGATGATCAAAGTCGGGGAGCTGGGGATCCGGGCTTGGCTCCATTGTTCTGCAGATAGAAAAGGTGAACTATCTCAAACTCTTCAGTCCTATTTAATCATTGTAAATTTATTCTTAATGCAGGTATGCTGCTACAAATGTTGTATGTTTTTTGTAATTTAAGATGATATGCAAAACACATGTATGAGTAAAAGTACCTATCTTAGTTTAGATGTCATGTCCCAAATCATGAATTTCATCAGTATTTATATATTTTAATGAATGAATAAATAAATTACTAAACATACATATTAAAGTATTTACATATATATAAAAATATAAAAGAAAAATTAAAATGCTATTTGAAACATGACGGTATTTACCTTTATGAATCTAAGCAAAAGAGAATGTATGAAAACGTTGACTACACTCGTGATCAATTTAAATTGATCATGAAACTGCGAATATATCACATTTTAAACTTTGTTTTTTATGATTATTATATTAGAGCTGATTCCGGGTCAAAATCTTGATATGATATCACGAATATATTCACACCAAATAGTTACTCTTAAAGTACTTTTTTAGCTCGTAAGTCAGCGTGCAAAGCAAGTTCATTGATGTTTGCTTTTGCAAATTATTTTTCAACCAAAAAGTAAATTTTGAGTGTTTTATTTTCTTGTTTTGATATTGGTTCTCTAAAAATGAAGCCGGAAAAAGTAATTGTCATACTTTTGACTTGATTGTTATAAGTTGTTTGGTGATATTTTTGTAATTAATTGAAGTTTATTGTGTTTTTTTATTTTATATCAAAAACTCAATGTTTTTAATTAAAAATTTTTTTTCAGTTTTAAGCAAAAGCAACATAGAAGTGTTTTGAATAAGCAAATTGTAAATATATGTAAATTTTTTTTTTACTTTTTTAAGGAGATTTTGGTTGTGAAATTTAAGCAAAAGCAATATAGAATGTTTTAAATAAGCAACGACTAGAGTTCATCTTTTATTTTGTTTAAGGAGGTTTTGGTTGTGAAATTTTTAATTGTTTGACCAATCATATCACATAAATTTGTTTGAACATCCAGTATCCAGCCTCCGTGACGGTTAGTTTTACCATAATAAATAATATTCAAACGACTCATTGGCTCCCAATATTGACATAAGGTGGCTATAAAATAAATAACAAAGTCTCATTTGACTTCACATAAGCAAAACATTCAGGACTTTTTAAAAAAAAAAAAAAAAATTCACGTAGAAATTTGTAATTACGACAAATTTTAGGAAGGCTACGGATTAAGTTACAAAAATCTTAAAAAATGAATATTAAATAAATACTGATTAAATTGAGGTTCGAGATCGATATTGTAATTATAGTTTTTGGATGGTGGTACCGAATAATTTAGTCAAACTTTCTGGGTAAGTGGATTCGTTGATATAACTATTCACTCTATTAAGCACTACCCCAGATATTAGATCGATAACCCAGATTTATCAATGTTCCACTTTTTTTATGGAATCCAATGCAATAATAAAAATTGGTGATCAACCCTATAGATATGACCATTGGGAAAGAAATAAACTCTTAGATCTCGTAGATAAGATTAAAACTAAAGTATATGAAATTAAATCACTAACATTATTTATAGGGTTTCAATCCATTAAAAATGATAATCGCAATGACCTAATAAATTAGGCGCATTAAATGATAATCAATCTCCCAACAGAGTTTTGGCAACATTCAGGCTTTTTAATTAATTAAATTAACTGGCAAGACTTATAATATTGTGAGGTTAATAATAAAGATGATTCGGGTGTTCAAATGTACCATGTGCTCAACCGGGTCGGTTCGACCAAACACCCCTAATTAGAAAACTAAAAACAATATATAATCAATTCTAATAGTTATGTTCATACGTTGTTTACTTCTATAAACTAATTTTTTTTTAATCACCTAATTTTTGCATAAAAGGTTAGATATTACATTAAACCACTAATTTTAGATATTTATTTTTTATAGTTAATTAGAATATTTTTGGTATTTTTAAGTTCATAATAGTTTATATTTTTTTTTTTGCATGATTGTAATCATGTAAAAGGTAAGTTCTTTATTGTTTGAAGAAACCATCTACTTCAATTGGTATTTTTCACGACCAGACATGAGATAAGAAATATAGTGTTTTACTAAGATTTTGAATAGCGGTCTCGAATTCAAGTTAATTTTATTTCCCTTTTTCCTCATAAAAAGATGATCAAATAGTTACCAATCATGGTCCTTGTGAATGTGACCATCCATACAATATAAAATCCATATCATATACAAAAAAAACTCAAGATATTTAATATCTTTCGTAAAACCAATTGACCATAGGTGGGTGATGAAAGAGTTGGTCATTCATATTCCTGGAAAGAGTCGGCCATGGAGATCTATCCTTCAAATATTGTGAGATAAAAGTTGTAGAAAGATCGCCATGTGTAAAGAAAATATTTTGACAAAGTGCATCAATGTTTTTGACACTTGATGATTAATTTAATAAAGTGCTATGATTAATTAAATCAAACTTTGATTATATATATTAGGGGGAAAAGCATTTGGATAAGATGGAAAGGAAACATGTCATTAGCTGGGAAAAGAATTTGGCAATATTCCTATTTGATTAATTGCCACTCGATTTCCATAACTTTCTGGAAGAGATTTAGGAATTAGGAATTGAAACATACTCCAAATGGTTCAAAGAACAGTGATTTTAAAAGTAACCATAGCTGGAGTTGATGTTTCTTCTTGCTAATAAATGCATAGGTAGGTTGAAAGTATATGAAATAAATTTAAAAATTGCAATTCTTATCTTTTTTTGTAATTTAAAAATAGTGTAATTTGAGAAAATAAAACTTAATTTTTTTTTAAAAAAATGCCATAGTCCTTACTCTTTGGTGGGAAAATTCTTTGATGCATCTGCACACACATACACATCTAAGATACATTTTCAAAATCAATTGTCAATGAGTGTAGTAACATATATATCTTATAAAGAGCTAACATAACTCTAATTTCTGAACGTGGGATAACTTTCAGCATGCAACATCACGTATGAAATTATATAAATCAAACACGTGAATTGATAATATGAGTGATGGTGAGCATGCGTGTGAAATAACTAATAACATGAAAGCCTGCTCTGATACCATGCTAAGAATACGTGGGGTTCAACTCAAAGCTAAGTGTCAATGAGTGGAGTAATATATATCTTATAAGGAGCTAACATAGTTTCTAGTTTTCCAGTGTGAGACAACTTTCAATATATATTGTGTATACGTGTTTGGTTTTTAGGTGCACCGATATCTAAAAAATTGCTCCCTTCATAAAAAAAATAAAATTCCGCCCGCCCTCAGGCGGGTAAAGTTCCAATTTCCAAGTCAATTGTCAAACTCAAATCAGTCCCTCCCTATGAAGTCAAAAGTACTATTTAGAACCTTCTTCCCCTGCAATTTGCAAATTCCCCTCCTTCCCCGCTCCTTCTCCATTCCCCTCATCTGCTACCACCCCTTCGTTTTCCATATATTTTCTCACACGAAAATTCTCCATCCAAACAAGAATACCGAAGTCTGTAATGGGATTCTTAAAAGAAGAAAAAGCAATAAAGAAATTAGCGATTCTTTTAGTTCCAAGATGGATGAAGACCTTGTTCTTCTTGATTTCAATGTTGGTTTCTTTACTCTTATTTTCATCCCCAATTCTTTTGGTAATCGCCGACGTACTCCTTCCCGCCACTCTGTTTTCAGCTTCTCTAACGCCTATCACTCTGCAAACCCTTTTGGTTCATTTGAATAACTACCACTTTCGCTACTCCCTCGTCGATATTCCTCTCGTCTCCATTGCTCGATCACTTATAATTTTATGTAAGTATCGTATTTATTCGTACTGTTATACTTATAATAGGGTTAATGATCAAATCAAGCTTAATTTATCTTTTCCATTGATTTTTTTAGGTGTTTATAGCTTCTGCGACGGCCCGAGGTTGTCGAGGTGGCCTTACCTGGGCGTGGCCACAGTATGCTCGGCGGCTTCGCTGGTGTTTGTATCATTGAAGGGATCCTATGTATTGATGAATAGCGGGTATTCAAGCAACGGTTATGCTAAAGCAATGGAGTTGGGTTTATTCATTTCTCTCTAGGATTGGCATTGGGCACGTAGCAGTGGCATATAGGACCAGTTGCAGGGAGCGCAGAAAATTGCTCATTTACAAAATTGACATTGAAGCTGTAAGTCCCCACCCCCCTTCCCCAATACTTTTGTATTCAACACCGAGCAATTAGGACAATCCAAGGGATCATGAATTGTCCAATCTTTTAAAAGCTCGTGTTTTTAGATAAGATGGATAATTTAACATTCAGCCTCTAACCAAACCGCTGATGGACCTTAGGTCACAATTTCCTGGGCAAGGACCAGGAAAATACCCAGAAAATTGCAACGGATTGTTTTTTTTCTAAAAAAGTAAAATTTTATTCATTTGTATTATATGAGAGTTGAGGTGTAACGAACGAATCGAGCCGAATATGCAGAAATTTAAGGTTCGAATTCGGCTCGAATAGTTATATTCGAGCTCGAGTTCGATTCGAAGTTCGAATAGTTTCAAAAATTTGGCTTGAGTTCGGCTCGAAAAGGTTCGAATATGTTCGCGAACTATCCGAATTATTGCTCGAAAATAATATCTGAAATGTTCGAAATATATTTATTTAATATATAACGCGAACTATTGAAAAAAGTAATTTGGGCTCAAGTTCGGGCTCGAAAAAAATTCGAACATGTTCGAGTTCGAGAATTTCGAATTCGAATCAAATATTTATCGAGCCGGCTCGAAAAGTTCGTGAACATGTTCGATTCGTTTACAACCCCTATATGAGAGTAGGTTAGGACTCAAATTTGATCTTCTAGGATGTTATTTTACTTAATTACAACACTCCATAAATATTACAAATAAACTTTTGTCTTAAATCTACACGCATTCTTTCTGTGCAAAAAAAAACAATTGTTGATCAAAATAAACAATTAAATTCCTTTTCTCTCGTTTAAATTATATATATTATAGTTCAATCGCCTCAGTTAATACTATGTTTCACATATTGTATTTTGACATAATTTTACAGGTATCAGCTTGCAAGAATGGGTTTCCTAGATATCATCAAAAACACTTCAACAAGCAACAAATACTGGTCTGCCGTCTTGCTAAAATAAACCAGGTCAAATACGAAATCATGGATAGATGATGAATATTCGGATAATATATATATCAATCAGCCGAGAACTTGAAATGGTTCTCCTTGAGGGGTTCGAAGCACAGCGTGAAGGCCGAAGAACTACAGATTACATTACATATAAAGGAGCAAAGACATTGTTTTGCATTTGTAGATATTATTGTTTCCAACAGTAGGAGAACTGCTGCAGGTGTTCTCAAACAAATTGGTTGGGGTTATGCTACCGCAGGGTTCATAGGACAATAAATTTGTGATCTTTAATTGTAAGTTTTATATTAGCGATAAATATATGATTTTTTCGGATATTGTAACAAAATTAGGCTGTGTTTTGGCTGTATAATGCAAATAAAGGAATGATATTTATTTTACGGTTAGCTGCAATCTTTTCTCAAGATACAACTATGACTTGTGATAGGAGCACTCTAAATCATAAATCCTCAAACCACAAAGGATTAAAGACACTTCAACACAAACAAGTGATGAACAATGTGTGCATATTTGCTCCAAAAGATGACTTTGATCTTATATAAAAGTGTATTTAATCACTTAGGGGGTTATTATATTTATATTTGGCCAATAGACATCATCAAAAGACATCATTTGGTAGCATTACTTAATGAAAAAACACACCTGGACACGAACGAAAAAACCACACAAAATATACTTGACAGAACATTGGGCGCTCGAGCGCCGTAACCGGCGCTAGAGCGCCCACCTGCTGCCCAAAATTTTGGGCAACATTCGACTTCACATACTTAATTTTAATTTATTAAGCATATTTTTCCAACAATTTCTAATGTATACAATAGTACTTCGATGCCCACAAGTGGACCCTCTATACCTGCATCCAAGCCTATTCCTAATGCCGCAACTCCAACTCGTAGGCCGATGACAGGTTCAAGTGCGACTGTCATTTCAGTTAAGTCATTAACTTCTTCGCCTTCGGTTTTCAAAGTCCAAGCCCGTTTCTGGTACAGAGAAAATTCCGGTGCCACTGCGGCCAAGTTCTCCTAATGGTGTAATTCATAACAGTCTGTGTCTGTTCCTGCTGCAAATCGTTTGCGTGCTAAGGCTAATGAATGTCAGCCCTGTTCTATATGGGATCTAAGCATGGTTCGGAGACTCGTGGAGAAGTTTGTTATTACAGTTCCATTGATATTTCGCGCAAAAACGATCGTGGTTATTATAGTTGAGTTTTTTATAAAAAAATTAAAATAAAAATAATTAGATAATTTGGACAAATAAATAATGAAAAAAATTAAATTATTCCGCAACGACCGTTTATCACCGCCAAGTGTGCAAAATTCAAGAACTTTTTCCCTATCTTCGGTCTATTCTTTCAACCTAATTATTGGGTTTTTTAATCTCATTGTGGTTTTCCAAATAAGCAGCTTACACCCACTGCGGTTTGAAAATAGACAGTTTCCCCACCCCGGTGGTCTGAAAATAGGCAGCTTAACCCATTTGGTTTGTTAATAGGTGCAAAACACTCCATCCGTGTATGAGTATGTGTTGGAAAAATAGTGAAGAAAATTAATGCTCGATCGATCGAGCGGGCCAGAAAGTTTCGCCTCTCTTGGAACAGTAGCTCGATCGATCGAGCACTGTGTCTGTTGTCAAGAATGATGTGTCCATTCATGTTGTGGTGCGATTTTTGGTGATAGGGTGCCTCCAAACGGTGTCCTTTTTGACATACTTCTTGTCATACTATAAATATAACATCCCTCTTCATGAATTGAATATGGAATTTCAAAATTCACATCATATTTGAATATCAAAATTTGAGTAATTTTGTGAGTCTTCATCATTGTTATGGTTGAGCGTTTTTAGACCTTTGTGGTTTAAAGGATTGTGATTTGGAGTGCTCCTATCACAAATCATAGTCGTTGTATCTTGGGAGACAAATTGTCAAAGTAAACCGTTGCACCGTAGCGGGGCAATATTGTCTTAAGGACAGATATTCCAAATCTCGCCTCGACATTTCTAATAAAAAGCATTTGTTGTTTTTGCTTGCTACTTTCCTAAGATACACACCATATAATTTTGTACTACAATCTTAAGACAATATTAGCAACAAATGGCTTCGTCGAGTGCAACAACGACTCTAGTTCATCATGGTGAAAGGCCTGAAAAGTTCAATGCGAACGATTTCAAGCGATGGCAACAAAAGATGTTGTTTTATTTGACAACCTTGGGTTTGCAAGGTTCCTCAATGAGGATGCTCCTAGTATTATGGAGAGTTAAACCGACAACCAAAGAGGGTTGCGGTTGATGCGTGGAATCAAAGCGATTTCCTGTGCAAGAATTATATTCTCAACGGACTGGACAACACATTATACAATGTGTATTGTCTAGTGAAGACGGCCAAAGAATTGTGGCAATCCTTGGAGAAAAAGTATCGATCCGAGAATGCCGGCATGAAGAAATTCATTGTTGGGCAATTCCTGGATTTCAAAATGGTTGATACAAAGCCTGTGATAGCACAAGTGCAAGATTTGCAAGTAATCATGCACGAAATTTCATGCGGAGGGAATGGTTCTAAGTGACTCATTCCAAGTGGCCGCCATGATTGAAAAGTTGCATCCGTCGTGGAAGGACTTCAAGAATTATCTCAAGCATAAACGAAAAGAGATGAATCTTGAAGACCTTGTGGTTCGCTTGAGAATCGAAGAGGACAACAAAAATTTCGGAAAGGAAGGAAAATTGGCACCAACATGAAGCACGAGTGAACTTAGTGTAAAAACACGCCGGAACAAAGCAGAAGTTTGACGGCATGGCCTCCAAATCTTGAAAGGCGAAGAAGTTCAAAGGCAAGTGCTACAAATGTGGAAAATTCAATCACATGGCGAAGGATTGTCGCAATAAAGATGATTGTGGGAAGTCTATGGATCAAGTAAATGTGACCGAAGAAGATCATCTCTCAATTGATTTGGATGATCTAGCGCTTACCGTTTAAATTATTTGTGTATCTTTGAAAGTTGTAAACTCCAAGAATGGAGTGATTCTAAATAAATGTAATGACGATATTTGTTGAAAGCAATAAAATTTATGTATTACTTCTTATAGTGAATCTTATGGTTTGTGGTATATTGTTAGGATCATTTAAACCATAGTTCACAGCACAATTGTAATGTTAAATTTATTGCTTATATGGGCACTAAGTTAACAAAATCGTCACATTTGTTAGAAGAATCGTAACGTCTCTAGAGTTAATTCACAATGATGTTTGTGATGAAAAGTTGTGCAAACTAGAGATGCGAGAAAAGTAATTTGTTGTTTTATCATCATATTTGTACATGATATTGAGTGACCTTTTGTTATGAAGCAAAAAACGAGGCCAATGAAGTGTTTAAACACTTCAAGAATGAAATTGCAATCAAATTTAGCAAATGAGGTTTGCTATGAAAAATTGTGAGTAGATTATACTTGTGTTGTCTAAGAATTTGACGCTTAAGCTTGAATCTGCAAGACTATAAAATCTTGAATTCGAGTTTCTAAGCTTTGACTAGGCGTTGTAATATCTCAATTGGTTCATTTTGAAATTCTAAGCTAGTACGCTTATAACATGAATTTGCAAGATTTAAAATCTTGATTTCAAGTTTTCTAAGTTAGTGCGCTTAAATTACAAATGTGAACCAAGTTTGAGAATATTATCCAAATTTCAACTTTTGTAAGCAAGTACGCTTAAATCCTAAATCTTCAAGAAATAAAATCTTGAATTTGGATTTGTAAGACAATAACGCTTAGAACTTGAAACACGAAAGTTTGAAAGCCAATGCAATTCGTGATTATCCCAAAGTTGTGGGGGGTTGCAATTCTATAAGTCAATCACATACTAAGTACCACATTTAGGCAATGATGAAAACCTTGTGATTGAAGGAAAATAGAGTTTCCTACAATATTTGAAATGTGGGGGTGCTTGGCTAAACTATAAATATGAATGCCAAAGTAAAGTCATAACAAACGTCAAATAAAAGACGTGAAGAGTTTGACAAATCATGTTGTCAAATAGATTAACGAGCGTGACAAATGTGTACACACATAAACATATATATGCTTGTGTATTGATGATATGCTCATTGGGGAAGCAATTTAAAAATCATCAAGTAAACAAAGAAAAATGTTGACTAGACATTTTGAGGTATGTGCATCAAGAACAATGCTTGGAATTAAGTTTCCAAGACATTTGAAGAATGAAATATCAATGATTAATTCGAGTTTCAAATTTTAAACTTTGCTCTTAAATTTCAAGTTTACAAGAAATAGAATCTTGAACTTGTAATTTTTGAGAATCTACGCGCTTAAATATGAATTGTGAATTAAAGTTGAGTATTTCCTCTGGTCTCGAATTTGTACAAAATAACGCGTTAACAACGCTTAAAATTCGATGATGAAAATATCCTAAAAGGATAAAATGATGCAAAAGAGGTAATGTGATTACCAAACTGGAGATATACTGTTGTGGAAAATTCTCTATGCAAAATATATAAAGCTTCTTCGGCCGAGTGGTTTTATAAGTTGTTAGAGAAAAATCTTGTGCATGTAGCTAAAATGTGTTGCGATGATGCTATATGACAAAATGATCTCTGTGCATAATCGTGAGTGATTATGTGAAACCGCGGATCCGCATATGAAATGGTTAACGAGAGATCATGTGGAATTTTATCGAGGGGAATGGGGTTAAAACCCTATAATCAAAATCTTACTGGAGATCCCAAGATATAGGTTCAAAAGGACAACTAAATTATGAGATTGTATAAACACCTTGGAAATCAATCTCCAACCCATTCCTATTATAAGGGGTGTAGCCTGCAAAAAGGGTACAATGATAGGCAAAAGGCCTTTAATGATTTCTAAGACATATAAGAACATGGTGGTATAGCGGGATACTCTTTTAGGAGATCACATACGTAAGTGCGAAGTGTGGCTGCTTCAAAGAATGAAAAGCACTTATGAAACCAAGCGTGGTCCATGGCCGAAACGGACATAACCGTAAGAAACCAATAAGAATGTTAGAATTATTATGGTGTGGGTTCAATTGTCTTGGTTTACACCAACGACTAAATAGTTCAAGACTATAAGTTCACTATTAAGTCAAGTGAATCCGATTGAATACTATTACGAAAGATTTAAAGCCGCAAGCTATCTCTCCAGATGCCATAATAGTTCGTTAAAAGTGCTCAATTGCATACATGCATTATTTAATTCATGTGGGGATTGTTGGAAAAATAGTGAAGAAATTAATGCTCGATCGATCGATCGAGCGGGCCAGAAAGTTTCGCCTCTCTTGGAACAGTAGCTCGATCGATCGAGCTCTTTGCTCGATCGATCGAGTATTGTGTCTGTTGCCAAAAATGGTGTGTCCATTCATGTTGGGGTGCGATTTTTGGTGATAGGGTGCCTCCAAATGGTGTCCTTTTGGACATACTTCTTGACATACTATAATATAACATCCCTCTTCATGAATGAATATGGAATTTTGAAATTCACATCATATTTGAAGATCAAAATTGAGTAATTTTGTGAGTCTCCATCATTGTTATGGTTGAACGTTTGTAGACCTTTGTGGTTTAAAGGATTTGTGATTTGGAGTGTTCCTATCACAAATCATAGTCGTTGTATCTTGGGAGACAAATTGCTAAAGTAAACCATTAGCACCGTAGCGGGGCAATATTGTCTTAACGACAGAGATTCTAAATCTCGCCTCGACATTTCTAATACAAAGTCATTTGTTGTTTTCGCTTGCTACTTTCCTAAGATACACACCCATAAATTTTGTACTACAGTATGATGAGTCAATATGCTATGTTTCGCAAACCATGAGGAGGTAAAATCTCTATTTATAAATGATAGATGATGTAAAGTGTCTATTAACGATTTCATCTCGAGTAAAAATGTTCATTTTTAAACTAGATAGTACCAATTGAGTAAATTAGAACCCATTCTCTACCGAATTTATTACAGCTATTGTCCTATTCGTTCTGTTTCCTCGGCAATAATTATTGAGCCAAAATGGGGCGATGAAAATGAATTTCAAATCTGAGAAGATGTGGTCCATAATCATTTACTAAAAGTAATGTAAGAGGCTGAATATATCAATATTGTAAACAAATACGGTGTTAATCAAATTTCCTATTTGAGCACATAATTAAAGCAGCAATTAACAATGATATCCTTAGATGAGAATATTCTCGTGGATTTTAAATATCTCCTAAAGATAGTACCAAGACAGTATCAACTCAAACCACAATTCCATTACCTTCATTTTTAAAATATGTATTATTACATGCAATGAAGTGGCAAGAAAATAGGCTAAACTTTAATTTGGTACTACTGGTCAATTACAGAATTGGTATCTTTTTTTTTTTTTTTTATTACAATAGAAGGATGGGGTTTGCTGAGATTCAAACACATGACCTCTTCCATAAATGCCATGGAACCTACAAGGAGGTGGCATTGATATTTATTATTGTAAATAGCGTAGTTATTTGATATGTACAGTTAGACTATTTTAATAATTAACCTACCAATTTTAAATTAATAATAATTCACATACCAAAATAAAATTACCTGAAATAAAATGCCACATTGAACTATCATAATATTTGATGATTTTAATAGAAAACAAAGTATATCATTGTCTTAAACTATGAAAGCGCAGCTTACCACTTTAAGGAATAAGCTCGATGGTCGAAGAATACCGTAGGACCACTCAAACATTACAATTATAAATATATTTTATATTGATATAAACTTTGTTCCAATAAAAGGAATACTTGCAAAATTAGGGGGCAAACTGCAATAACGTTTTCTTTGGGCTTATATAAGGAGGATTAGATGGAAAATATTTAGGTCGGAACATGCACAATTAACTCTTATGCTCACACCCAAATAATATATATTTATTCTAATAAAGTCGCATTACGGGCAGAACTTTCTTGGAAGAATCCCCAAGCCAAGGTCGGGTCCTCCAAACATTGGATAAGGATTCACCGTTAACCAAGTTTGGAATCCCCAAAGCCATGGTCGGGTCCTCCAACATTGGGTAGGATTCACTGTTAACTGAGTTCTTTTTCTGTACAAATGGATATGACTCCATTTAACGTTCAGATTGCTTGCAGGTGACGAACTGACGAGGACTACTTCCCCGAGTGCTCTAATATATGTATTATATATACATATCTTACCCTTCAAGCATGCTAAGAAACGGGAATGGAAGCCGCCTCAGTAAAGTTCAAGACCAAAAACCTCTGTATCCCCGAATGATGATTTCATGGATATCGCTGCCCTCCCGAAATATTTTAATTTTCCAATCTTCTCATTAAAATTTTGTCTAAAACATCTAACTATTTTCATTTTTATTTAAAAAAACTTTGCGAAAATAGCTGCCTCCGCGACGATCTTCCTGATCGTGTCGGCAAATCATGCTTTCCATTGTCACGACGTTTCGGTCTAGTGTGCTGCGTAACTGAGGTTTTACGGTCTTGGATTAAGTTAGAAATGAAGCGAATTTCCTATACTTTATTTTCGCTTCTTTATAATATTGATTGTGCACACGCATTGTACCTACTCGTGATATTTGCTCCTGGACCCTGGTTTTGATATTATGCATAATATAGTTTGTCAAATCTTCTTCCTGGCCACAACAACCAGCCTCTTGGGTCGATCGGTCTGTCTAAAACCTAAGAATCACTGTTGTTGAGTAGTTCTTCCAGGGTCTGCCTAAATAGGTACTCACATTAAACACCAACTACAATCGTGCAGTTTGCATCACAATGCCTTAAAAAAATTTTTATGGTTCTCTTCCTTGTGCTGTGATGGTATTTGATTGCCCTTGTCGAGGTCGGCGTGCATAGACATCGCGATTTTGCAAGAGTGTTCGTGCATCACCAAATATAAAATATATGGTGCAATAGATGCCGCACCTCTGAAAAATTGGAAGCCTTTCTGACATACAATGTGTCTCGATATCCAGAAAAGCGACATTTGTAGAAAACAGAATGTTAACCTTCGTTTGATAGGTTCATGTTCAGACCAGCAAGAAAAAAGACCAGATCTCTAGCAAATGGTTTCATTTGCCTTGTGTCTTTTTGTGGAGTACTTTCATTCATGGGTCCAGCAAGAGTAAGAGAGATGGTACTTTCATCTAGAAGTCATCTTCCCCGTTTGAAGGGATTTGTCGGAATGTATTTATATGGGCCTCATAAAGGATGGTGTGTTTATCATTATATCCAATCTTGAAATCTGGCTCTGTCAAATAGCATGAGTTTTGTGATTTATGCTTATCTCCTTATAGATTTGATACATCAAA
>CAJQUN010002813.1:0-22177 GCA_907163345.1 Haberlea rhodopensis | reverse complement strand
CACACACTCCACTCTGCGCACGTCCAAACGGGTAGGTCGTTGATCGCACTACACTATCCAAAATGAGATGGATTGGCCAGAAGCCCGAGCAAGACGACAATGGCTTCAAGTTCTAGAAATCATAAATTTTGGCGTGTAATTGATTGTATGGTTTATTGTGTAAATAAATTTACGTTATTCTGAAATTATTGTACGTTACGAATTTTTTATTTGTATGCTCACAAACAAACATTTTTTCAAACTTAATTTTATAACGACAAGAATTGGTAACAATTTACACATAGTTATGACTTCAACGCCGACGACGATAGCAAGTTTTCCTCCAGTACCACAAGGAGGAGGATTTGTCTGTCTTCTAACTCTTCGTGGCTCAACGACTTCCTCGCCTCTTGCCTTGCCCAGGTGTGTTGGCAGGCTGCTGAAATGGAGTCAATTGAGGGAATAGAACTGGAGAGACATCGAAGGTGAAGTCATAGAAGAGTATGTTGCAAACCCAATATCTACATTTGTATCCACGCTGCTAGACTGGGCTTCGGTGGGCATAGAGGGATATGGCGTGAAGGGAGATATATCATCTGATGGTGCAGGCACAGGAATATAATAGTCTGTATACATATCTGGCTCTGTCCACGTAGATGGACCTGCATATCTGTTCTGCATATCCGACCCTGTCCATGTAGATGGACCTCACATCTCGCCGGCATATGTGTATCAACAGACTGGATTTCATTGTTGCCGGGAAGTTTCTATCTCGTCGTTCACGAGCCACTCGCACCACATTCTCGAACATACTTCTGGTTACCTCATCGACCTGTCGTCATCATAGGCAAGTCATCAGCCAGATGTCGGTCATAGCTTGTAGTTAATTGCTCCATCTGCTCAATCTGCAAAGTCCAAATATAGAATATAAATATATACATCTAATCACAATTATAAAACAAATTTAAACGTAATTCACGTACCACGTGCTGCCATGCCTGGCCATCACCATGTTGATATCCCGTCTGTACAAATATTGGCCACGTCCAATGTATCTACGTGTGACTTGTTCATACCACTCGTGTATCCGCCAACAACGTAGTAACCACCATCATCAGTAAATCGTGGTCTCTCTCAACCGTAGATCATTTGCCATCTCCCGCAAAGTATGTATGCGAGATGCCGAGCGCTCCAGTCTTTGTTGACGTTTCCCCTTCGACCAATATGATGCAATGCCTCATCCCCGATTGAGGATCTTCTGGTATGTCTTGTAGCATACCAAATTGTCGGAGTATTCTCTCAGATAGTTGCATCTCAACGATAGCGAGAAATCAACGGGCCTTTATATGTTCCTAACTCCGTAATTCCTTCAATATACTCATCGGGGTAAGGCTGCCAAATAAACTACAAAATAACATTGCTTTAGAAAATATCAAAGTAATGTTGTTTGTAAACACATTTAAACAGCGTGTTTACTTGAGTTACTGCTGCTCATCGAGAATGTCCCTCATGATACGTATAGAATGACTCCCAGTTTCAGTAAATCGTAAATGACATGACCACATGTAAATATTCAGATAAATGATTAGATGCATTAACATATACAAACAGTTATAAAACAAGACATATTCGTGTTACCTTGCACCATATGGAGCAGCAGGTAACACCATATCTGGACCGATCATTAGTGGCCCATAATCAGATCTTTCAACACCCAATTGAGGAGTCAAACTTGGGATTCGTGACCATGCCCAAATCTCATTTATTGTAATGACATCAATAATACAAGTTAGATTTATTTAAAATAAACAAACATATTTAATTATTTAAAATAAACAAACATATTTACCTGTACGATTTGCAAGGCACCACCTATCACTTTTTCCTTTTTCCCTCTCTCTGATGACGTACACAACTCACGATACAAGTACGCCCAACACAGCACTACCCCAACTATATGTATGGGCAGCGTCGATATCCTCCAACTTCTGTACATACAGTAACCTAACAAAATTACCTGATGTATCAGGGCACATAATCCCCCTAACATCAACAATGCACAAGCCCGTGTAAACTTAACAACATCATCTGCTGTACTATTTTCATCCAATGGATTGAGCAGCAAATGATTATACAAAGCAACTAATTTCGAACGTGCGCCCTTAAGGTCTGTAATGGCTGGTAAGAAACCTAAATATGTATGACAATATTCTTGCCAATCGGGTAGACTCCTATCAATCTCAATCCCCGACACTACGATGCCATCTACTGGCAATGACCATATTACTGCAATGTCTTGCAGTGTGATAGAGACGCCTCTCCCGATCTGAGATGAAATGTGTGTGTTTCACGGCGCCATCTCTCAACTATAGCCGTGATCAGATGCATGTCAAGCTCGATCTTACCACACCTATATATACCATAAAATCCTATCACGTGCAACAAATTAACAACACGTGTATCTAGTGGACACAAATCCCAAAATAACTATGTGGGTTTCTCCCACGCAGTATGCTATCCATATCACCTGCCCATACATCCTCGGATCGATGTGAAGGCTGCGATGACAAAAGATGTGTGTCGATCGGGCCTGGTTGCCTCATTTGATCCATCCTGAAATATAACACAAAAAATTAAAAACAATCTCAACATTACAAACAATATCCGCCGACTACTTACGGTCGTCACGCAACGACCGTCAACAACCGCCACCCCCGCCGGGCCTCCACAGCCGCCCGGCCGCCACCTCGCCGGCCGACACCCCACCACCGGACAGATTTATTTTTGCACCCCGCCCACCGGAACCAACATTTCAACATCAATATCGTCAATATATTAACCCACAACACATATACTCCCAATTTACATATCAAAATCATATTTAATCTAAAATTAAACAATAACAAAAAAAACAAAAGATTCTAAATAAAATATCATGATTTATCTAAAATCAAAACATAACAAAAATAGAAAACATACCTTAAATAAGTTAGATGAGAAATTGATTTTTAGACGGTGGATTAAACGAGAGGAAGATTTTATGGAGATTGAGCGTGGAATGCGGCTGAAGAGAGCTTGAAGCGGCGGCCGATGAAATGAAGAAGTAGGGTTTCTTATTGTGTTGATTCGCCATCTGATGAGATGGCGACATCAATAAAAAAATTATTCGAACGAAATCAGCTCATTTCATATAACTCATTTCATATATTCAGCTCAATTCATATAACTCATTTCATATCCTCCAGTTATTTGCTCCGATCAGCATATTTTAGGTACGTTGTTAGATAAATAATCATATTTAACAGCATTATATATCATGTAATGAAGAGAGCTTGAAGAGAGCTTGAAGCGGCGGCCGATGAAATGAAGAAGTAGGGTTTCTTATTGTGTTGATGTCGCCATCTGAGATGGCGACATCAATAAAAAAAATTATTGATGTCGCCATCTGAGATGGCGACATCAATAAAAATTTTTTTTATTAATCTCGCCATCTGAGATGACGACATAAGTTTAAAAAAAAAATTTCTTTGATGTCGCCAACTGAGAAGGCGACATATTAAAAAAAATTTATGATATTAGTGTCGCCATCTGAGATGGCGACATTAATAAATTTATATTGTTGTCGCCATCTCAGATGGCGACTTGGGTTACTTTTATAAAAAAAAAAAATTCCGATTATTTTAATAACTTTAATAAAAAAGGTTATATTGTTAAAAAACCCTCATCTTGTGAGTGTCTGCATTATTTCAAATCACCCTTCAAATTTGACAGTAAAATGGGGTATTTTCGTCATAAACAAACACTTAAATGGAATGAAACTCACGAGTTGGACCTACGTGAATGTGTTTTTTGGAATATTGATTTTTTACCAGATTTAGTTGAATTATTGTTTTGTATTTGATACATTTCGGTATTTTTTCTCTTATATAAATCCTTTCAATTTCTAGTATTTATAAACACCGTTTAATGTTTTTCAACAAATTAATTATTCACTGCAAATGTTTATCTTCATTCGTTAGTTATTCTAAATTACTTTCTATTTAAATTTTTTGCTAAAAACTAATAATTTGAGTTAAATGTTTTAACATTAAATGGTTCATAGTTGATAATTTTCTAAATTTATCCTAAAATGTTTTTTGAATAAGCTATAGTCTAAATATAATTATTAGGATAGTTTTTAATTGGAAAATATGAAAATATTTATTAAGTATTGTTTTGAAAGAAATGAAAGGATTAAAAATTTCAATAATAGAAGATGATTAAGGATGTCACTCACTAACACATAAAAAAAGTATTATAGTCAATTAAAACAAAACAAAAACCATGAAATGAACCTAAAGGAGGGAGATCAATGTCTAAGAACTATGGTTGTTGATTACTAAATGCTAATACTACAAGGACTATAAGTGAAAATACGGAATAAGTTAGAAAATAATATTTGTTTGACCAAGATTTTGAAATTTGAATTTTTCTATTTCTTACGTTTGTTTGACATTTATTTTTTATATGTGTCTGAAATCATTTTGAAAAAACTTTTAAAGAGATGTCACAAATCAAAAAGAATGTTTATTTAAATCATTTTTCAAATTATCCCGTGAAACTACCCCACAGTCAAAACATATAGAGTTAATGAAGATTTATTTTATTCTCAATTGAATTTTCTTTAGAATAAACGCCTTTTAGTGAATTTTTTTATGCAATACAACAATAACCATATGCATGATCAGGGCTGGACGTAACAAGGGCAAAAAATGTATTTTGAAGGATAAAATTTAATTTTTGAAGGGTAAAATGTAATTTTAAAAAAAGGATACATTTTTGTGAAGCGGTCACTTACTTCTCATTGCCCCAATGTATATCTACAAGTGTGCATGATAAGGAAAAACAGATGAGTTGTTCTTGTGAAGCGCACTATTCTTCTAGGTATCACAACCACACATTTGAAACATTTAAAAATATTTTAGATGTGTGATCAAGATATTTTTACAGTGCATGCAAAATTGCAAATACTTTGTGTGTGATGATGAAATATTCTTTTTTCTGAGAATTCATTGAGCATAGATAATGCTGTCGCGTCACCTATTTGGAGACCAAAGTGCTATTGACTAAATGGATTTCAGCGTACAACAAAACAAAATAACTACCAGTAAAAAATAAGTAGCCATATTTGGCCCACAACACTTGCAACAGCAGTTGTTCTTTTAACATAAACATATTAATATCAATATAAAAAACAGGTACAACAATTATCCAGACATAGGGGTGCTTATCGGACCGGGTCGATCCGGACCGGTTAGTCCGGTCCGAAACCGGAACCGGACTAACCGGTCCCGAACCGGTCCGGAACCGGTTTGATACCGGACCGGATCGGTTCTACCGTTCCGGATCCGGTATCTTACCGGTTCCGGACCAAACGGATCTGGTTCCGGATTGAACCGGAACCGGATCCATTTTTAAAAAAAAAAAAAAATTCGATAAATCCTTTCTTTTTTTCCTTTTTTAAAAAAAAAAAAAAAGAAAAAGAAAAATCCGGTTCCGGGTTGGAACCGGTCCAACCCGAAACCGGATCGATCGATCCGGTTCCTTATCGGATCGGACCAGTTCCGCCCATAACGGGCCCGGAACCGGCCGATTCCGGTCCGAACCGGACCGGTTTGATCCGGTAACCACCCCTATCCAGACACCATCGCTGACACAATAAAGCAACCAAGAACAATTGTAAATACAAAGGTCTAACATTAACACTGACTAAAACATATTTAGTAAGGTACGAATGAAGAGGTGAGATTATAGTTGCATAAGATCTTGACCAGGCACCCACTGAAACCAATTCACGTCTCTCAAACCATGTGAGATGATAGTTGCATAAATTCCCATGTTATCGAAGGAGCCTTTTCTCATAAACAAACACGATGCGGCGGTTTATATATGTGTCCAAAATTAAGACAGGTAATTCAGTTATTTTGGACAACCCATTAATATCTAAACGAATGTAGTCCAGGATGTGGACGAGTAAGAAAACCGTCTTCAAACAAATATAAAGGTACACATACAGAAAAATAAGGAGCATAAACTGATAAAAGATAAATAATCGAGCAAGCTCTCGTCTCCAAATCTCTCACTGAAATCCAATAGCCCAGGAACAACTCTGTATGGCGCACGAAATCGAAATACCCAAAAGCCTTAGCCCAGTGATGCCTCCGCGGTGAAACAAAACCATAAAACCACTACACAAAAAAAAAAAAAATAGTGGCATATAGAGAACTAAATACATGCATCACAAGACAACAACGAACAACACCATATGTATCGGACGACACAAAAACTATATAATTATAGATTAGATAATTATATAATAAACAATATTACAAAATCCATATTTACGATTGATATGTTACTATAACCTCTATCATACGATGTTACACAAATATATTGTGTGTCTATGTCTAGCACATGCCGTGTTGTTGTTATTACACTTAGATATATACTAAGGATGAGAATAAAATTGAAAGGGGAAACTGCGAACCATTTTCCGTGGCCTTTAGCAAAGAATAAGCAAGATTCTTGCCTTGAGAATATGGCCTTTAACTTTAGTTACAGTATGGAGATTCTCATGTTCCATTTCTCAAGAATCTCACTTTCCTCCCCATTCTTTTATTTTATTTTTCCCAGCATGGAATAGCATTCTCTCCTTATTTCTATCATATTATTCTTTGTTCGGTCGGGTCAAATATTTAATTTTTCTAACCTTAATTTTGCAACGTCAAACATCCTAATAGTAACCAGGTTGAGTAGTTACCCCACGGGCCATAAGCAGTGACTTGTGGTGTAGCAACCATTGGACGAGAATATTCTCATTCATGTTAGATGAGAATGAGGCAGCATCAACCAAACCCATTAACCATAGCATTCAAAGATTTAATCAAATTATAAATTTGATGAACTAAAGAAAATTCATTTTTGACGAATACAATCATGCATTGGTCATTCAAGCATATGTTTTAGGTAACGATTGAATCCTCAACGTAATGATTCTTATATGCACTATGGTTCTTTTTTCTATGTATGGAAACTATGAATCTAACGTAAGAATCTCGGAAAAAGAAGTTTTACAAGAAAGAATTCAGGCTTAGTTCTTTGATATTAATACCTTATTAAATAAGAGGGATATATATATATATATATATATATAATATATATATATATATATATATGTTAAAACAAATTGATCTGAGTTCAAATTACATCATCATAATAAAGTAGGTGAAATAGGAACAAAAGGGCAAGCAACTGAGTTAATCTAAGTGCAAATAATAGATGAGGAAACAAAATCTCATTTAAGGTGGGGAAAAAATTGAACATGTGGGTACAACAATTGTACTTGCTTGATCGAGACGTGGTGTTTGTGCTGTTGTACAGTTTAAAACATTTGAGTTGCACTGTTACCATCAGCGATAGCTTTTGGTAAAGCGGCAAGCGCTTGATCCTATAATTGGTATTAGAGCCAATGTCACATGTTCGATTCCCATGAGTTGTGAGTGCAATTATTATAAGAAAGATTGTTAGGGTACAATAATTGTCCTTTCTGTTTGATTGTCGTGTGTTGTTGTACGGTTTAAAAGATTTGAGTTGCACCGTTACCATCAGCTATAACTTTTTGTAAAGCGACAAGCGTTTGATCCTATAATTGATATCAGAGCTAAGGACACATGTTCGATTCTCATGAGTTGCAAGGAGTGCAATTATTGGGAGAGGGATTGTTGGTTACAACAATTATCCTTGTTATGTGATCGATCGAAACGTGGAGCTTGTGCTGTTGTACGGTTTAAAAGATTTGAGTTGCAATATTACAATCAGTTATAGCTTTTGATAAAGCGGCAAAAGCTTGATCCTATATAACATCTTACAATGGATGTGCTTGTAATTATATCTTAAATCAATAATGATTTGGGAATCTTGTAAACCACACATGTTTGATCCTTCATCACGTGGAACTGTTGTCACAAGCTTTAGATGATCGTATTAAGGGGGAGGAGGGAAGGGGTGCGGGGCGCCATCCACCACCCTATTTTTTTAAAAAAAAAATTTCTATATATATATTTTTTAAAATTATGTTATTACCTTTATTTATTTATTTTCGGTCCCCATTGAAGTGTAATCGTGGCTCGGTTCTTGGTCGTAGATATTTTTTCATTCATGTCAAAACCTAAATATATAACAATAAAGTCATTTAAATGTGCTACCTGGAAAATTTAAAGGACCTTGCTTCACTAAAAGCTGCTGCAAGTTCTACTGTTTAAAAAACTAAATTTGTCGACATGTCAAGATCAAGTATTGCCTGCGAGGAACTGTGATTTATATCAAACCACTTATTTTCTTTAATAATTTTTTTTCAAATATCTTATTCGATTATCATCGGAATATAAGCCTACATAACCTGGTGACATCAACAGATAAACAATAACAACTAAACATTTAATCTCAATAGATTGGGATAAGCTATATGAACTATAGAAGAAATCAAGTTGGTCGCGCACATGCGTCTGCTTCTTCAAGAGTTTCTTTGTGTCAGAATATCCTCGTTGATCCATTTCCTTTGGAATCCAAATCTTTGTATATAATTCCGAGAGATGTCTTCTTCGATCGTCCCTTTCTTTAACTCATACATATCCACGTGCCAGCAAAACTGTCGAGGAATTTAGCTTTACCACTTTGCATAAAGGTTACCACAGATTCCTCCAGACTGCGTAAAAAATATGTTAGCATATCAGAATCAAATGATCCTTCCTGAAAAGCTTGGTTGGGATAATGCAGAGACAGTGTTCAACAGAGAGTAATATAATTTATCCGTCAAATTATTAGATTTGATGGCCAGCAATAGTAATGGTATCGTAATTTCGTGATTAGCTGATTAACAACACTGTTACACTATGAGAGGACAAATTTTACAGTCATAATATTTTCATTTGAGGTGGAAACAGTCAGTATACTCTCATGGTCGTGCCATGATGCTGCATTTGTTGACAATCTTTTTCATTCGCAGAAATAAATTTCTCCATAACTGAAAATGAGTTGCTTATTAGAAAAGATAGTTGGAGATATAGTTGGTTTGGGTCATTCTCATTCATATAGTCTCCAAGGTACATCTGTTGGCGCTATTAAGGCATGTGATGCTGTTGGGAGTACTTTCACAGTTAATGGTAGAGGTTGAAGCAGTATCACGTGGACGATGTCAGTTCGTGCACAACTGTCCATTTTGATCACTAGGCGAATTAGTATCATTTACAGTAAGAAAGAGAGTATATTCACATATAAGAATCTGCATCCCAATAAAATTTTAACACACAGTGAAAGAAAGTGGTGTTATTCTTGGTATGACTTGTCACTCTTATGTATAGAAGTAAGTACAATAGCATCCATTTTTCTTTTAAAGGCGTCCCAACAATTGGGACCAACTTCTTTATGCTATTGAAGAAGAAAAAAGATCTTATTCTCACCTCTTTTCACACTTTTATGAACCTTGTCTTGCTTTGAATGAATAAGTACCAAACTTACTGAAGGAGACAAAAAAGAATGTATTCGTTTTTTCATTCCCTGACCTTCAAATGAAGACAAGAAGCAACATCCCCACACCCCACCACGAATGTACTTAATTAACTCTATGAGTCACATGATATTTCTGCATGATGGAATTATATAAGCTAAGTTTTTAGGCTCAATTTCATCAACAGCAAATCAGAAGTTGAAATATGTGTGTATAGCCACTTACAACGTGGATGACGTCACGTTCCATAAAGAACAGCTCACAAGTGTGGGATGCCCTTCATGGTGTATCAAACCATTAAATGAAATATTCTCATCCATGTTAGATGGGATATTCCTATCCAATGGTTGCTACCCCCTTAAGGGTAGTGCCTATAGGGGATAGCAACCAATAAACCGGGATGAATCTTTCTTCACACGCTTTTTTTACCCTTATAATTTTTTTTAAAAAAAAAAAAAAAAAATAGAAGAGAGAGAATCCAATGCTAAGTAGATGCTCCAGTCAACAGAATCGTTCTTGTTAAAAAAAATGAGAAGGTTGGAACATCATACAAAGTGGATTCTTCCAATATTCACATCAAAGGGAACAAAATTCCACTATTCTTTCGAGGAATAAGGTTCCTAAACTTTGCCGGAAGACGAATATGGGTGACTACGTGGATTTATTCTTTTACATAGTAAAGGTATTAAGTGATAAAATGGCTAACGCCGCTGTGTAAGAATGGAAAGGGAAACTAGAGGAGAGGACCCCACTCACAGATGCTTGAAAATGGAAGGACAACATCTCTTTTCATGTCGTTGTGAAGATTGGATTGAATCTGATTTTCTGTTGGGCCCATACAAGATTCTATGCTTTCGCTTCTCCACTTCTCTATCCTCCTCTGTTTATAAGCATCCCCATGCACAACTTTAGTAAAAGAAAATAATAAGAGCATCACGATTGCAAGATACAGCAAAAACATATGTGTTCAAAGGAAATGAAGATTGGCATTTAAACAGTGTTGATAACGTTCTCAGGTACCATTAATCTTTTTTCGTTTTAATCACTTCATTTCAGTTTTGACATGGAGCTTATCATGAGAAAATTATGATACTTAGACGATAAAATGTACCGCCAACACCACAACCAAGGAAAGATCGTTCAACCTTCCTCGAGAATGTCAATTCCGGCTGAGAGGCTTGTTCCTTCAAGGTATAAATGGTGCTGGAGATTCGGGACTTGTGCTTTCAACTGATGCAAAGCCAAGACTAAAATGGACTCCTGACCTCCATGAACGATTCATAGAAGCAGTGAAGCAACTAGGTGGAGCAGAAAGTAAGTATATCAAATGTACAAAGTTCCGCAGTAACAAGTAACATGTTCTTACATTCAGCTAACAGTATAGTTCATTCTGTGCAGAAGCTACCCCAAAAGCTGTTTTGAAACTTATGGGAATTCAAGGACTAACCTTATACCACTTAAAGAGTCACCTTCAGGTTAATTCTTAACCAATAATTTCATACTAAAATTCTGCAGAATGTATACTGAGAATTAACATTAACATGTAAAATGGAGTTCTTAACTTTCTATCATTTTGCTGGCAGAAGTATAGACTAAGTAAAAACCTCCACGGACAGGCTAATAGTGGAAACAACAAAACAGGTAAGAAATAAAAATTTCCAGTAAATACCCTTTGAAGAGAAGTATACGTAATGCTTATTGGTGGCAAACTGATCGCAGCCACAGGAGAAAGAACAAATGAAGCAAGTGGAACTCATATGAGCAATCATAATACAGAAACCCAAACAACAAAGTATGAGCCAAAAAATCTTACATGATATTTGTTTCTTCATTTGATTTATGCACACACACAAGCATGCAACTTACATTGTTATCATGTGATTCTTGTCTCAGAAATTTGCATTTAGGCGAAGCAATACAGATGCAGATTGAAGCACAGCGAAGGTTACATGAACAGCTGGAGGTGAAACAAAGCAATAGAGATTGTCATGCATATAGCAAATAAAGTTATAAATCCCTTACACAGGATATACATCTTGTCATTCGATTAATAAAGTTCAGCTTCGATTTTTTCCCACCATTCTCTACCTGCTTGGCACACACTCTGCAACGCCCCAAAAATCCTGCCGTTAATTATGATAATTAGATTAGATTTAAGACTCGAACAATGAGACACTTCGTATTAGAGAACGGAATTTGAACTATAAAAACCAACATTCGGGCAGAGAGTATTATTAGAGCTTGTCATACCACATTTTTACATCTCACCTATGATTATACACACAGTTCAATCAATTTTTCAAGCCAATGTTTACAAAGCATGATTACTATTGATTTGATATCTTCTAGATTGAAATTCTCTCTTTTTCCCGGCCAAATAGTTCAAACTTGAAACGCAGGGAAGTTATATAGCTTTCACAGCGTTGAATTTCTATGCCCGGTCATAACAAGTTTAATTCCACATGCATAGGTACAGCGCCATTTACAGCTCCGGATAGAGGCTCAAGGTAAATATTTGCAAGGCGTATTAGAGAAAGCACAGGAAACCCTTGGAAAACAGAATGTCGGAACAAAAATTCTGGAATCTGCCAAGGTTCATTTATCTGACTTGGTGTCCAAAGTTTCAACACAATGCCTGGATTCAGTATTTCCAGGAACGAAGGAGTTGTCAAATTTGTGTCCACAGCAAACACAAACAACTCAGCCAGCAGATTATTCGATAGAGAGTTGCTTAACCTCGTGTGATGGTTCTGTGAGGGACCAAGGAATATACAATATTCCAATGGGATTAAGCCTTAGAGCGCAGAAGGAGACATGGGATAACGACAACGAGTTAAGGAAAACTGAAAATAGATGGCATGAAGACATGAAAGAAACCAGAGGGTTTTTCCCCAGGGCGAATGACAATTCATTTGTCTCCGAAACCAAGTCCGGAAATTTATCAATTAGCATTGGACATGAAGGAAACAAATGGAATGGTAGTGGCAGCTATTTAGAGGACAGGTTTAAAGGGGCAGCCACAAATATTAGTTTTATCAACAAGAATACTGACAGCAATGGTCTAATAAACTTACAGAATCACCAGAAATCGCCAGAATCAAAACTTCCGCTCTTTTCTACTACAGTATTGACCTGAATACCGATGCTGGTGTCTCAAACTGCAAGCAATTGGATTTAAATGGTTTCAGCTGGGGATGAGAGACAAATTTTGCAAGAGCCACTGCTCAAGATTTATAACAAATAGAAAGTGATATTAATCCCAAAAATGTGCTTTTCATTGGTTGAGATGGACAGTCGGTGAAATAAAAAAATCTCCAGCAATTTTGAGCATTTTGAAATGATGAGATTTGTGCTTTCCCCGATATTTTTATAGTAACATTTAGAAATGCTAACAGCACAAGATGTTTCTTGACAATCTATGATCTCTTTTCATATATCTTGAAGTTTGTCCACTCATAATTTCCTTCAATAAAAAAAAATCCCTTTCAAAATCAACAAATATTAAAAATGGAGAATTTGAAATGCATAACAATTCCTTCGATCAAAACCCATTTAGTCAAACATAATAAAACTTCACCATCTGAATTTCCTGCTTCTTGAAACCACATTTTTCATAAAACGGTATGTTTTCAACATCGAAATCAAGAATCACCTTGTAGCAACCCATGGCTCGAGCATGATCAGAGAGGAAATCAACAATTCTCTTCCCTAATTGCTTACCTCGAACAATAGAATCTACCCCCACATCATCAATATGCCCAATTTGCACCGATTCCTTATGAATTTCTTCTCAATAAACACACTCCCGGTGGCAAAAATATTACCTGAATGATAATCCTCAATCACGCATATAATATGTTCATCCCTACATCTAGCAAGTTCATGAAATCGTTCTTGGAATTCCTCATCGGATATGGAACTAAAGAAAAGGTGAAAATATGTCATTTAGTTCAGATTTTTATTATTAAACATTAATAATTTCATAAAATAATTTTTAAAACATGAATTTCGATAAAGATGTGAAATTTGATGACAAATTATATTAATTGAAAATAAAATTGATTAATTTTTTTTTAAAAAAAATTTTTGTTTAAAAGTTAACATGTGGCTATATTTTACTTGCGATGCCATAAAGCTGAATTTTAATTTTTTCAAACTATACAAGTGTATATATATATATAATTTATATGTATTGTAAATCAATAATTGTACGATTAAATATGAATAATTACATCCGTCTCCCTTATAGCAAATCTATATTATACATTTTTATTTTTAGATTGAACAATAATAATTAGCTCCTCTATAAAATATTCGTATTATAATATCATTCTTATAATTTGTAAGGATATAAGAAAAGGAAATAAGAAAAATTACAATTACACACACATCGTTCCACGCGACATAAAATTTATGTGTATTGTAAGTTGTAACTCAACAATTGTATGATTAAATATGAATAATTACAGCGCCGTCTTCCTTAGAACATAGTCATATTATACATTATCATTTTTAATTTGAACAATAATAATTAGCTCATCTATAAAATATTCGTATTATAATATCTCTGCTATAATTTGTAAAGATATAATAAAAATTATAATATATCTCATCATTTCTTATGATTTGACTTAAAATATTGAGAAATAGACATTATTTTTTAAACAAAATTATTAAAACGATAATTATGAATTGAATAATTTATGTATACTTCACCCGATTAAATATTAAACGATTCTAGAAAAAAAATTCAATCAACAGTCAATAGACACATATCGAGCCGCTGTACACACAACAAACCATACAGTACACTTCCAGTTCTCTCGAAGTGCGTAGTCGGCGTCCGCTGAGGCTCCCACCGCTGCCGGAAGGCAACAGTTGACTATTTCTAGTAAAATCGCATCTTTCTCCTGCTATTCGATTTCATGAATTTCTCCTGCTATTCGCTTCATGAATTTCTCCTGCTATTCGATTTCAGACTTATGACTAATCTGTACTAGTGAGTAAATTATTTTTAGGGCAAATGACATGGACGATTTATTAGTTAAAACTAACTGTGTTGAAATTACGAGGACACGATTGCGAAAGGTTGAACTGGTTGATAGATTGTAATTTTGTCTTTAACAGTGCATGGTTACAATGTGTGCTCTATACGTCTTCTTAGCATAAATTTTTTTTCAGGTTCTTGCAGAGGAAATCATGCCTAAGGTGGAGCCAGCCGTGTGAAGTACCCAGAGGGTTGGGAGTTGATTGAGCCACACTACGGAACTGCAGGCAAAAATGAGAGAAGGTTTTTTTCTTTTATTGATTCATACCAGTTGTCTTTGTTTTTTTTTTTTTTTTTTTTTTTTTTTGGTTTTGTTTTGGGTTTTATATTATTGGTTTTTTTGTTGTGATTTATTTTGTTTTTGTTATAATAACGTTATTTGTTGATTGTTCTGGTTGGATTAAATAATAGATTTTTTTTATTATTTTCATATTAATTTGTTTTATATATATATCTCCGCTTAATTTTTGGATCCATTGATTTAAGTTCTATTCCTTGGTAGTTTACTTTTATACTTATGTTCTTGTATTAATAAAATTTTATTATTGGGTTAATAATTAAGAGCTCATATTTTGTTATGAGATAAAATTATGGTAAGTTATTTGAATAGTCAATTAGGCTAAAGAAATCCCACATTGAGAAATTGAGACACTTATGGTTTGTTTATAATGAGATACAAATCAATAGAGTAGTTAAGTAGAAAAGATGGGTGCCCCTCGCGCCGTCCGTCCGTCCGCTGGTCTCGTCTCGACTCGCATCGCCTCGCCGCGCCGCGAAGGCATATCTTTTTACTACTCGAATTTCTGAAAAACTTTTCTCTACCTGACTTTCATATTGCTGCTTTATTTAAGTTTTTCACCTTTTCACCTACCTGCAGAATTGATGTCAGATTTAAGTGTGATACTTAAATCCGTATTAATCTGATGTTAAGTGTTGAGACTTTTCATCTACCCCACTAACATTACATTTAATTATCTGTGACCTTTGGAGAGTCTGCTGCTCAGCTATATAAGCTGCACCAGCTCTATTTTTGTACATTCCGAAATCATTCTTCATTCATACATTGCATATTGTTTGAGAGTAATGCACACCACTAGTGTTCGAAGGAGTCTGCTCGGAGTTTTGCTTCAATCCGAACAGAGGTGATTGGGCGTTGTACCTTGGCACTCACTTGTCCAGGACGCCAGAAGCTAAGGCGGACAAATTTGAGTTTACGGGCACACGGCTTGCTGTGGCCTAGTCCAGAATTGTTCCAGTTTCCTGTTGTGCAAATTTCGAATAGTATTTATATATTACTGCTGTAAGTTTACAGTATATTTTATTTTTTGATTATAATTGTAATCTGATATAATTAAGTTATCAAATAACTTGTGGGAATAACAATCGTAAACTCAAATTTTTTTTTTTTTTTGTTCATGTTTTGGAACATAATCAGATTTTCGAAAAATAAAATTGTTTGTTGCTTAGAAAGTGAAATTGATGGTTTGGAAGTGCTTAGAATTGGTTGGAGATTACAATTATGAAGGTGCTCGGATTATGGAGGAAAAACACGAAAAAGTGCAGAAAAATGAGCAAAAAGCCGTAGCTTTCAGACTATAAAATTCGAGATCGCCTGAGGCGATCTAGGAACGCCCGAGGCGATGCGAGCCATCGTTTGAGGTGATGCGAGCCACGGACGAGGTGTTGCGCACAGGATACTGAGGCGATGGTTTGGCCAGATTTTGAGCCAATTTTTAGACCAAAAAAATTTATTTTTATTAAACTATCTTCCATTATACCATCTAACAACAAAAAAGGATTTAAACTAAATCACATAATCTCAGAAACACAATAATTCACAATTTGTGAATTTTAAAGGTGATTTCAAGATGCATTTTTGAAATTAAATGTGAGTAAACATGACTTTCCCTTAACAATTGCATAGCACATACAATATAACCAAGTAAAGCATAAAGCAAACAACTCTTCCCCTCAAACCATGCATAACAAAAGCTCTCCCCCTTAAACTATGCATGAAGTAAACTTCAAGTTTATCACAAAATTCTCCCCTTTTTTGTGATAATCAAAAAGTACAAATTTAAATAAACAAATCACAAGTATATGTTGACACATAGCCATATTTTACACATGTTCCTCATAAAGCATGTAATAGCCATGACAAGCAAGATTAAATCATTTAGAGGAATACAAACATGCGTTTAAGGCGATCAACAATGAATTCAAAATGAGCAAAATGTGCATATGTTCTACCAAGATTTCATGCACTTGTGCCCAATAAACATTAGAATTCTCAAATCATCATTTGATAAATTGATTAAGATCATGATAGCATTATATCAAAGATAGAGCATCTAAACACTTATAGCATGCTTAATCACATAATTTCACATAGCATATTCAAATTTGAATTCAAGGCATATCAAGATACTTACTATAAAAGGATAAGCATACATCATGCATCAAAACAATTATATGTGTACATGCTAAGGGGTTATGCATGTTACTACCAATGAATATTGAGCTTCATTATTTATTGGTCACAATTAATTTGTGCCAATGAAATTTTGAAATGCTCTTTTCTTTAATTAAATTGTATAAAATAATTTTACCTTCGATGACAAGAGTACGTTCTTGTCATTGGTCCTATGCCTCGTGCTTCCTCTATTGAGGTGAATGAGATAATCTCCTCCTTTGAGTTGCTTGTGCCTTCATCCTCCATCCCATTGTTGTCCCTACAAAACAAATTAACAATAGGAGGATCTTTGGTACCCATTTGATTTTTGGGTCCTTGAGGGTTAGCTTCCATTGACACCTTTGGAATCCATTTCCACCTTTTGTTAGGTTGGTATTGGATTTTGGCAAACCTACACTTATTCTTAGAATGACCATCTTTGCAACAATAAGTGCAAGTAGAGAATTATGCTTTGCTTTAGCCAACAAGTTTGAAAAAGTTTTAGTTTTGCTTGAGAAGCCTAGTCCGGCTTTATCAAAGCTACAACGTTGCAAGCCAAGCAATTCATTCATTTTTACACTACTCTCACTAAATTTGCAAAAAGATTTTTTCAAAGAATTTAACACATTTTTCATAAATTATTTTTTTCTTCTTTCTTGGCTACCTCAAGTTTGAGTAATTTGTTACTCATCTTGGTTTTGCCAAAAAAATCAATAAGCTCATGATAAGACTCTAGTAATTCATCAAAAGATGGTACCTCATCGTCGCTTTCATATTCTTCATCATTTGTGTCATCTTTGGCCATGAGACAAAGGTTTGTTTCTTCTTCTTCATCGGAGTTACTATCACTCCATGTGGCTATAAGGGCCTTCTTCTTCCCTTTGTCCTTGAACTTTTTAGTAAACAAGACCATCTCTTCATCATCATCATCATCTTCTTCATCCTCGATTGATCTTTCTCTCCCCCAACCAAGCAATCCCCTTCCTTATGGATCTATCATCCTCCTTTTTTCCTTCCTTGTTGATGCTTCAAGTTCATGGGTCACCAATGTTCCATGAAGTTCATCAAGATCATAAGATGCACTTTCTCCTTTGTTTGATTCGATAATGGCCGTTCTCTTTGCATCCCATTCCTTTGGCAAGACTCTTAGAGCTCTTCTCCATATTGCTTTGGAGGATACTTCTCTCGAAGTTGGGCAAGCTCGTTTATGATTTTGGGTGAGCCTTCTAAACATTGAATCAACCTCTTCTCCGGACTCCATCTCAAATGTCTCATATTTGAGTTGTAGTAGGTCTATTTTTGTCTCCTTCACTTGATTTGTGCCCTCATGACAAATTTGCAATTTGTCTCATATTTGCGGTTGGAGCACATCGAGATCAGGTTGTACTCCTTCATATCTAAAGCACAATGCAAAATATAATTGCTTTAGCATTTTGTGAAATTAATATCATATCCGCTCTTGTGAAGTCGTCCATTTCTTTAGGAACACTTATTCCCCCAACTTCCTTTAAAGGAATATGTGGACCCTTCAAATAATCTTCCAAAGGTCATAATCTACGGATTGGATGTATAGAGAAATTCTATTCTTCCAATACCCGTAGTTGTCACCCGTGAAAAGCTGAGAGCGATTTGTCGATTGACCTTGAGCAAACTCATTTGCTAGATTAGCCATATAAAATTTTTGATTTAAAAAAAAAAATCAAATGGCGCTGATACCACTTGTTGGAATCGAAGAGGGGGGTGAATGAGATTCCTTGGCTACTTTAGCTTTTTAAAATGAGTTTGCAAAATAAAAGAGTTTGCGCTTGCGGAAGGCTTAAGTCAATCGATAAATAAAAGAAATGAAGAAGTAAATAAATAAATAAATGCGTAATGTAATAATGCGGTAAATGACAATGATATTTGTTATAGAAGTTCGGCGATGAATCACCTACGTCTCCTCTTCCCGTTAGATAACCTCCAACCTAGGTTCCACTAGAACAAATGATCTTGGCCTTGAGGGCTCCAAGTTAGCCACTACACACTCTTCCCGAGTACACAAAGCTCTTCACGAGCACAACACTCTTCACGAGTACACAAAGCTCTTCACGAGCTACCAACACTCTTCACGAGTCTTCTTGCCTTAAGGGCTCCAAGGATAGCCACAACACATGCACCAACTTTACTTGTTGATGACTTTACAATTTCCAACTTGCTTTGGTGTTGGAGGACCTTACAACAACTCAACAAACACCTTCACGGTGTACCAACACGAAGACAACAAGACTCTAACAAAATAAAAGAATTACAAACTCCAATACAACAACAATGTATGTAGATTGCGAAGCTATTTAAAATTTGAATGATCAAAGCTTTGTAGAAGTTTGTAGGCTTGTTTCTTATCTTCAAAATGCTCCAAGAGATCACTATTTATAGTGTAGGAGGCCCCCAATGCTCCTACTAGCCGCTGCTACACATAAGGCTGAAATCACTCCACGATCGCCTCGGACATCGCTTGGGCGATCACCATCGCTGCGTTCCAACGGTCATGAAATTGCTCCGATCGCCTCAGGCGATGTATGGATCGCCTCAGGCGATCACCACCGAAAATAAAAGCCGTAGCCTCAAATGAACAAAAATTTTCATGGCCTCAAACGAACTAGACATCGCCTCAAACGATCCAGCAATCGCCTCAGGCGTTTCAGCCATCGCCTCGGGCGATCTATCCATGCGCGCGTTCCTCGGCGTCGCCTCAGTCGATGTGCGGGGCGAAGTCTCGAATGGTTACCACGCCTGGAGCGATCTTCGTAGCATGCTCGCCTCGCCATCGCCTTTGTCGATAGTGTGGCGATGCCCTCGCCTGGCACCCATCGCCTGGGGTGATGACACCCATCTCCTGGGGCGATCCGTTTGATCAAAAAATTATCTTCTTTTGGCATTTCACCACTTTGTCAATCCTCATTATGCTTAATTTGATCATAACATATGCTGCATACTCAACACAATCATTAGTACAAAAAGCATAGGTTTTGTATCATCAAAACAAAAATCGATAATTTATCGCCTCGGGCGATCACCATCGCCGCGTTCCAACGGTCATGAAATTGCTCCGATCGCCTAAGGCGATCACCACCGAAAATAAAAGCTGTAGCCTCAAGTGAACAAAGATTTAGATCGCCTCAAACGAACAAGATTTTAGATCGCCTCAAACGAACGAGACATCGCCTCAAACGATCAAGGAATCGCCTCAGGCGTTCCAGCCATCGCCTCGGGCGTTCAGTCCATGCGCGCGGTCCTCGGCATCGCTTAGTCGAGTGCGGGGCGAAGTTTCGAATGGTTGCCATCGCCCCAGGCGATGGTCATCATCGCCTGGAGCGATCTTCCTAGCATGCTCGCCTCGCCATCGCCTCTGTCGATGGGCGTGGCGATGCCTCGCCTGGCACCCATTGCCTGGGGCGATGACACTCATCGCCTGGGGCGATCCGTTTGATAAAAAGTATTTTCTCTTGGCATTTCAACACTTTGACAATCTTCATTATGCTTAATTTGATCATAACTTATGCTGCATACTCAACACAAATCATTAGTATAAAAAGCATAGGTTTTGTAATCATCAAAACAAAAATCGATAATTTTATTTAAAATAGTGGAATGAGAGTTGTAGCGTTTTAAGGCGCAACAATCTCCCCCTTTTTGATGATCACAAAACCTTGTAAACTTGAAATAAAATTAAACTTATAACAATGCAATGCATAGAGAGTTTAAACTCCCCCTTAATGAATGCAATGATAAACAATGTTTCAATGTGCATTTTTATCACCTTTAAAAATGTGTCACAAGTTGTAAAAAACAATTAGGTTGCAAATAGCATTTCAACAATCAAGTTTACTAACATTCCAACAATCAAGTTTACACATATATTCTCCCCCTTTTTGTGAGAATAAAAAAGGTAAAGGATTTTTAATACAATTGGACAGAGTTTCCTTTATAAATTGAATAAACCATAAAGCCATCAACAAGCAATACAAAATCAACTCTAAGATCCATTCAACAACTTAAAACCATTCAACATATACAATAAACTAGTCCAACATCAACTAAACAATTTAATCCTTACAAACAATTCCAAAATGATATAAAATCTAAAAAACACACAAAAAAAATAAAACTCAATCCATGCACCACCACCATCACCATCATTCCGTGATTAGGATCCTCGTCCATGTGGGCACCGGAAACTGAGATCGAAGAGCGTCCACCTCATGTCGTAAATACGACAAATCTTCTCTCGATGAGTCTTGGTAAGCTCGAAGAGACGCAACATCATCTCGAAGTGATTGGAATTGGGAATTTACATCTACTCTCAAGGATTGAAAATGAGAGTTCATATCATCACGAAGGGTTTGGAATTGAGAAGTGAAGAATGCAAAGACATCTTGGTTGAATTCAAATGAAGAATGTGGTTGATGACTATCAGGAGCCGAAATATCCGCCCAATATTCATCATGTCATCAAAGGTTGAGGGAGATTGATGTTGAATGGGTGGCTCCTCTTGGTTTGGTTCAATCAAGAAAGGAAAATGAAGTCTTTGAGCACTAGTCATCCTATCAATGGGTAATGAGGGATGGTCTTTAGGATTGAAAGCTCAGAGCAAGTTCCCCGGATCATTAACCCAACAAGAAGTGAAAGGATTCCAAGAAATTTGTTAAAAAGAAAAACCTAAGATTGAGGGGTCCTTAGGCTTGATAGGAATTTTTTCATTGTCATTGAAAGGGAGATTGAAATGAAGAAAAATCTTGGTTAAGACACGTCCGAAAGGGAAATTACTTTTTTGGGATTATGGCCGTGTTCTTAAAGATTTGGACAATGAATCTTGGTAGATTGAAGGGGGTCATGATAATGATGGTAATACATCAAGTATACATCAGAGGATTTCAATCTAAGACGTCACCATCCCTAAGGATCATCGAGGTGATCACTATCTTTGTGCAATACTTGGTAGACCGTAGGAATAGAATTCACAAGAAAAGATTGGTTTGGACATTGGGGGAGTGCCGCCAAAAATGAGATACAAAGCTTGGGCAGGATCGCATACCCCATCATTAGGCCATAGCTAGAGCAAATTTAGCTGGACCCTCCGAGGAATGCGAAGAATGTTTCCCAATTCGGTATAGTG
>CAJQUN010002812.1:0-22182 GCA_907163345.1 Haberlea rhodopensis | reverse complement strand
CCGCTCATAGCCATCGATGTACCTGTCCACTGTCCCAACAGAGACAGCGCCCCCAACGGGGTGAGCATACAATACCAAAATCCCATAATCATAATAATGAAATTCATAATTTACAACAAGGGTAAATGCTAATGAATTTTAAATGATACTCCCTGGATGGCAACATCCTCATCCGGGATTCCGTTACTGTCCCTGTTCTCACACAACATCAACTTCATCAAATCCAAATAAATAATCAGTAAATCAACACATTGATTTACACACATCGCATGCCTGATCCTCGAATATAAACATATAGTGATTACAAATTCATTAAACATGCAATTACAGATATCACCATATCTAATACTGATTTCACACAACCTTGCTATCAATCACAGATAGCTCAAATGCCTTAGCATTTATTTTACCAATCCTTCATTATACTTAGACATCTCAAGTGTCTTATAATGAATACATGAGTCTACAAACCTAGACATCTCAAATGTCTCATAATGAATACATATGATTCTACGAACCTAGACATCTCAAAATGTCTTACGAAGAATGCATGATTCTACAAAGACTTCTCAGAGACATCTCAAATGTCCTCACCATATAATAGTCATATTCACCCATTACCCCCCATATATCATGCAAGAGTCATCCTACTCTAGTGTCACCGCACGCTACAAGCGCGATATCAAGATTTGGGTCATTCCTTGGCTATATCAACATATATATAACCATACGCAAAACATTCAAGCAATCAAAACACCTTATGCATTTCACATATAATAGTAATGCTCGTACGTCGCACGTACCTTAAATCTCCGAAGTCCGAGCCAGCCGCTTTGCTCGAGTTCCATGCCCCGAGGAATGATGTGCTAACACGATAAACAATTCACCATTATTACGAACATGTAACCTATGCTCAAGCACACCCATATCCCTCACAACATTGTCAATACACGACAATTATCCTCTTAAAAGACCCGGGGCAGGTACATGCAGGGAAGGAATAAATGAGACAATCGAAATTTGTTCAAGAATGCCCTACTAAAAATCGAACCTCAATCTCACAATTTCGAACCCAATTAAATACCATAACTCATCTAAAATGTCAATTAAGCTATCCAAGCAAGAATCAACATCCCTTGACAAAAACTCCCCCATTTTCGAACTCAACCCCCTATAATTCGAATCCAAACAACCCTTAAATTCAAACCCTTAAAATCCTTCAAATTCGAACCAAAGCTTCTCAATTCAATCTCAATCAAGCATCATAATACTCTTAAAAACATGCAATAATCGATCAATTGCACGAAATAATACCCTGCCAAAAACCCCCAAAAAATCGAAAATTTAATCCCTACGAAATTGGGAAAATTCGAAACAATAAAGGCATGGAAATACATGAAAAAAGACGAAACATGGTTTAGGGAGATTACCCAACGAAATCGGAAGCAAATCGGACGAAAAATCGAAGAACCCTAACTTTTGGGGATCGACGCATTCATCCAGCCATTCGAACGAGAAACGCGACGAAACAACTTCCAATTGGCAGAGGGGAAAGGAGCGCCTCGTCGAACGAAGCCGTGGTAGGTCGCACGCGCCGATCGGCGGCCGGACGGCGGCTGGCGGAGCGCCTGAAACGGCGGGGGTCCTGTAGCAGACGGGAATCGCGCGGGAGAGAGAGGAGGAAAAACTTTGGGGCTTAAATGAAATTCTCTTAAAATCTTGGGTTCAAATGGTATTTATTATAGCAAAAAATACCCCGAAAAATTAATAGCCCCCAAAATACACATCATGATTCCTTAAAAATCATCTGTTTTCAAAAACTCTCTCTCTCTAACTAAAACCAAACCCTCTACCTGTGCTCACATAGCACCCGAGATTCGAGACACATCAAAAACCCAACTCTTAGGTTTTACAACGTAATGTGAATACAATCTCAACCTCTGGATCCAACGATCCCAACTGCCCAAATAAACGAGCCCAGAAGGCCCCAACACCTCGATTAAATCCCAAACGTCACGTAAAACCACTTTAGGGATTATTAATACTTCCGGGATTAACACCTATAATCCCTGGTCATCACATATCCAATCTTTATTTCTTGATCCCCAAGTAGAACTAGAATAAACGAATAAGCTCGATATCTCATATCGACTCATTCGAGCATGGCCATGCATTTTAGTTCTCACTTGATCAAGGGCCAAACACATCTCCTGTTATATAGGAGGGACAAATCCTATCTCGATCAGTCAACATCCCTCTACATAATTCGTAGTGTATCCAATAGTCGCCTTTATAGTATACCCTGTTACGGGTAACGTTTGACGATATCAAGATACTATAACTCCTTATGTTGGGATCTCTGATGATCACAAGTCGTAAGGATTACATACATATTATCACTCACTATGAGAATTGCATATGACGATCATATAACTATCCATGTTGCATTCTCATGGTGGGTCTGTTAAGTACATCGTTCTCTAACATGTACCCATATGTTGATTTGATATCTCATATCAATGAACAATATTTCATCGATCAACATATACTAGTCTCTACGTATTATCATTATCCCTTTCATGATAATACTTGACTAGGAACATCTTTAAGAATAATACAATATTATTCTAAGGACATTAACATATATATTAATTCACAATGCACAGTTAAAAGAATAATATATAATAATGAATTGCCATTCATAATCCATAAACATTGTATGTCTTAAACAATCATCTAATGACTTGTCTTAGGGCATATCCCAACAGTACAGGCCCATCCTTACACTAGCATTGCCACTCAAGGCATCCCCAACATCCTCATGATACCCTCTTTTCTGTCATAGCTGTATAAACAAGGTTAACAATAACATGTTACAAGTATATAACATGTTAGAATAACATCATATTCCAAAACACCTAACATGTTTCGTAGGTAACTCCCTAATACACTTCCTCTACCCATGTTCACCCCGTTCTCGAACCACTGCTCTGATACCACTAATGTGGGGTCCTCTTTACTTAATCCATTTTGTATCCATTAAACATACAATGTGAGTCTGAATTAAGTAATGTACCATGCACGGATTAAGAGTTCATACTAGTTACGTTGTTTACAAGGTTATCAAAAACCTAACAAACTATACATAACATGTACATAAACAACCTAATCCAAAAGAACTCCTAGGCAGTGGTTCCCCTCGCAGCGGAAATCATGACTCACACGTTCCCACGTATATGAGTCCCCACAGAAACATTCATACAATGAGTATAGATAAACAAATATCTCAGTGCAATATCAAACCACAATATCAATATCAATGATAAAGCACAAATAAAGCATCAAGACGTGAATGTTCTGTATCATGCATCCACAAATGCACTATGTCATGACATGTCTCAACAACAATTTCCCTATTATCACGAGCCCCATATGATATGCCTAATCAGCTCAATATGTCAGTGGAACCACATCACATCTTCTTCATATTAGCAGCACATATCATAGTACCATGCTCATCTGTGACAATAGCCAGAGCATATACCCACACCAAGTATATCTCACAAGCCAAAGCATATGTATATCTATCGTGGCAACGATCCTAGCCAAAGCATATACCACACCAGGCATATCTCTCGAGGCAATGATCTCAAAAGCATATCACACATCATCATCCATCCAATCATATGAAATCCATCATATGAATGAATCATATGCCACCATATGAAATGTATGCATTGACCTACCAATCATATGACACAGATAACATAAATCATATGATATCAAAACCATAACATCATCATCGCATCATATCTATACTCCGTACGTCAACACGTACCTGTACTGCGACACAAACGATTTAAATTAGGCGTCCCTGTCTAATTGCCTCGTTGTCCCGTCCCCTCCCCTGAGATGATGCTACAACAATGCCAACAATATACCATGTTATCCTAGGCATTAAAATCAATTCTACAAAAATATAAAATTTTCAACATTCTGCCCATCACCGATCGATCGCCTAAAATCTCGATCGATCGCCGAACTGTTCATGCTTCACCGATCGATCGCACAAAATCACCGATCGATCGCACAAAATCACCGATCGATCGTCACCTTGCACCGATCGATCGCCTCAAATCACACCGATCGATCGCCTCATGCTCAAAACCGCCTTAAACCTTCACTGGTCGCGGGCGATCGATCGAGACCACAGCCGATCGATCGGCCCGATCAGAATAATGAGAAAATGGCGATTTTCAAGCTTATCTCCATGGTTCTTCTCCATACCTCAAAGTTTAACATGTAAACATATTCATTCATGCAATCCCTATATCATATAAACAGGTTTCTAACATCCTAGAAACAATTCTTGGCAAAGAAACAAGTTATGATTCTAAGCATACATATTTGATATTCCATTTCACATACTTCAACCTCAACTACACAATTCAAGTGTAAAATCATGAATCCTTACCAATTGGTACAATTTCACATCACACACCTTCCTAGCTCAATTCACAAGTGAATCCTAAGCTTACATCACAAGAAAGTTGAAGAGAGGGAGAGAAGCTTGGTAGAGATTTTTAGGTGAAAAGTGGTGTATTGTGAGTTTAAGCTCACTAAGCTCTTTCTTAAAGCCACTTGTTATAATAATACATGAGAACTCACCTCAACATGTAAATCCAACCACAAATTCACATGCTAATGCAACCTACATGACATATAAAAGGCATATGAATTCAAATTCAACAAATGCAACAACTCCAATCGCAATTAAATTCACATGCATATTCCAAAGGCCTACTAGATCATGACTTAATATGTTATTAAATCATTGTTCACCATGTTTCATTAGTAGTTCCACCTGAACCCCCAATCATACATACCGCCACGTGATATAATTACACCATAATCATATATCATACGTATATAACATAAATCGAGGCATTAAAAAAGTGAGGCGATCGATCGCCCTCGTGCAGCGATCGATCGCCGCTGTTTAAAACATGGCAAATGATGTTTTTTTGATGAATTTTTGGTATTTTGGCTATTGTTTGTTTAGCTTCTAATATCGATTTGTATGGTGGTGTGGAACCATCCAGGTGCCAACAACATCGAGAAGATAGAGTTTCAATTTCTCGTTCTCTTGGGAATTAAGGTACGTAAGAAGCGTACGGGCATCGGACGGTAACACACTCCTAACTCTGACTATGCATTGATTGCATGAGTAGTTATGATGATTATGATGACGATTGTGATAAGTAAGTTTATGATGATGATGTTTATGATGGTGATTGTGATAAATAAGTTTAAGATGATGATGTTTGTGAAGATGATATGATAAGTAAGTTATAATGATGTGTTATACGATGTTTTATAAAAAGGGTAAGATGCCCATATGGTAAGAGGTCATACGATGTTAATATGTGGTAAGATGCCACGGGGTAAGATGCCCATATGGTAAGATGTCATACAATGTTATATTATGTGGTAAGATGCCACGGGGTAAGATGCCATATGGTAAGAGGCCAACGATGTTATTACGTGGTAAGATGCCACACGATATTATGATATGGTAAGATGCCATACGATAGGGTAAGATGCCCACGTGGTAAGATGCCACACGATGTTATGATATGGTAAGATGCCATATGATGGGGTAAGATGCCCATATGCACGAATGTGAATCATGGTCAACAAAAAAAAACTGACGAATAAACCGCATGTTTACTTAACTATGATTTTGTACATTTACTGTTATATTTATAAGATGATGATGCTATAAGATGACGATGCTTATATGATGATGATGCTATACGATGATGATGCTATATGATGATGATGTTATAAGATGATGATGTTATAAGATGATGATGCTATAAGATGACGATGCTTATATGATGATGATGCTATACGATGATGATTCTATATGATGATGATGTTATAAGATGATGATGTTATAAGATGATGATGTTATAAGATGATGATGCTATAAGATGATGATGCTTATAAGATGATGATGCTATAAGATGATGATGCTTACATGATGATGATGTTATAAGATGATGATATTTATAAAATGATGATGCTTATATGATGATGATATTATAAGATGATGATTTTAATCATTCATGTCAAGAATTAATGATTATATGCATGGCTATGAAACAGGGACAACCAAAGAGGGTTAATGCGATTAACCAGGAAGTATACGTTACCAATTTTTTCATGCATTTTTATTTATATGCCATCGCCTTATGATGTTAAGCAACGATGTACATGCTCATGATGGGTTGTTCCTGTAGGTACACTTTTGGACCGAAGGGCTAAGGGTCGGGTTGAGGCAGTGAGCTAAAAGGAGCATGAAAGAAGATAGGATACAGGACTTTTGGGTAGTCTCTACTCTAGGAGTAGTATAATATACTATCGCTTTAATTCATTCATTATTGAGAATGTAATGAGTTAAGTTTTGAAATTTCATTGTTGGCCTGAAATCTTTTTAGCTCAAAGCTACAATCGGAACCCTAAGACGTTATTAATGCTTGTTTAGTCCATAAATTGTGTATTAAGATGATGTTAAGGTAGGAAGACCCTACATTAGTGGTATCAGAGCAGTGGTTAGATAACCCCGGAATGAGTGAAGGGTCCTTAGCAATAAGTTGGCTAGGTGCTTACTTGTAAACATGTTGTGTGCATATGTTACATAAGAAGTATAGGATGCTATGCTAACATGTTTTATTTATCTAACGAGGTATTATATGAACTGCTTTTGGGTATTGTTGTTAACCCTTGTCTTGCAGTATGGCAGAAAATGCTGAAGTAAGTGATGTGATTTCATATGCACTTCTCCGTCGCCCATGCTCTTGTAGTCTCGACACCCCCGCTGGAAGAAGAATTGAGATGACTGATCAGATTGTCTATGACGACCTCATTTATTTTGAGGGTAACGAGCTGAGGACAGACTTGATTGTTCTGGGAATGCCAGACTTCGAATGCATTGTGGGCATCGAGGTGCTGAACAAGTATCAGGCAGTTGTGGACTACAGACAAAGACTGTCTGATTCAGGTCTCTATGAGGGTCCAATGGACATCTTATGGGATGGTTCCTGTTCAAGGATTCTGTTACCATCTGCTGTCAAGATGGCACAGTTATTGGAACGAGACCATAAAGGATATCTCATCTATACTGTTGATATTACTGAAAAAGAGGAAAGAGTTAAAGGTTGAGGATGTGCCCGTAGTGGCGGTGTTTCCTGATGTATCTCCGAAAGAGATTCCCGGATTCCCACCGACGAGAGAGGTCGAGTTTGGGATTAAGTTACTACCAGGGGACGTCTACCATTTCTCGTGCCCCGTATAGGATGGCACCAACGGAGCTAAAGGAGTTAAATGTTCAGTTGCAGGAGCTCCTTGACAAGGGCTATATACGCCTTAGCGTATCGCCCTGGGGTGCACCAGTTTATATTTGTTAAGAAGAAAGATGGTTCAATGCGGCTGTGCATCGATTTCAGACAACTGAACAAAGCCATGATGAAGAATAATATCCGCTTCCGGGGATTGATGATTTGTTTGATCAGCTGCAGAGTACCAGGCTCTACAGTAAGATCAATCTGAGGTCGGAGTATCATCAGATTCGAGTTCGAGAGGATGATGTACAGAAGATAGCTTCCAGGACTAGATATGGACACTACGGATTCTTAGTCATGCCTTTTGGGGTGACGAATGCCCTAGCTGTTTTATGAGCCTGATGAACAGAGTGCCCCAACCATGTTTGGATCAGTTCGTCATAGTTTTCATTGACGATATGCTTATTTACTCTCGAACTGAAGAGGGACACGTGAAGCACTGAGAACAGTACTCCACAGATCCTTAGGGATTGCCAGACCCCTGGCACAAGCTGACTCAGAAGGAGTGTCGTTCTATTGGTCCGAAGCTTGTGAGGAAAGCTTCCAAGAATTGAAGCGTCGTTTGACTACGACACATATGTTGGTGATTCCTTCTGAGAATAAGAGGGTTGCCTTGTACACACGAATGCATCACTGCAGGGTTTGGACTGTGTGTTTGATGCAAGATAAGCATGTGGTGGCTTATGCATCGAGGCGGTTACAACCACATGAGGATAGGTACCCAGTCCATGATTTGGAGCTGGCAGCCGTTATATTTGCCTTGAAGATTTGGAGGCATTACTTGCATGGTACGTCGTTTACCATCTACACGGACCATAAGAGCCTGGAGTTTTGTTCACACAGGCTGAGAAGATATCACGACAAAGAAGATAGATGTCATGAATTATATCAACTATGATGACCTCTTGTTGCCATTTGGGCTATGATTTTGATGTGGACACGTCGCCGGTGCGAGTGTCGACCTTGTTGGCTGAGCCAGACTTATTTGAGGCTATTAGGAAAGCCCAGAGGTCAGATGATGAGTTCAGAGGTGGTCGTTTTTAGTACATCGAGGACAGCCACCAAAGTTCAGAATGGCAGAAAATGATTCCTTGAGGCTGGGCAACCGATGGGTAGTCCCAGATACGCCGGAGTTGCTTAAAGGAATATCGGAACGGGCTCATAGTAGTCGGTTCAATATCCACCCATGAGGAAGGAAAATGTATAAGGACCTAAGTGGTCAGTTCTGGTGGAGACGCATGAAGCACGATGTGATCGCTTTCGTTAAAAGATGTTTGATCTGCCAACAGGTAAAGGCAGAAAGGCAGAGGCATGGGCGAGCTGAAGAGCTTGAAGGTACCTAAGTGGAAGTGGAGGCATATCATTATGGACTTTGTGACCCACTTACCAAGGACGGCCTCTGGATTTGATGCGATCTGGGTGATCGTGGATAGGCTAACAAAGGTAGCTCACTTCTCATCCCCTACTGTATGACTTTTGCGTACCTAAGATGACCCAATTATATGTGCGGGATGTGGTGAGGTTGCATGGGGTTCCAGTCTCGATTGTGTCTGACAGAGACCCAAGGTTTACTCCACATTTCTGGGAGGGTCTTCAGACAGCTTTGGGCACAGAAGTGATACTGAGTACAGCTTATCACCCTCAGTCAGACGGCCAGACAGAGCGTACCCTTCAGACGCTCAAGGACATGTCGAGGGCATGTGTTTTAGGAGTTTGATACTCCGTGGCAAGATTCAGTGCCAATGATGGAGTTCTCCTATATTAACAGCTATCAGACGAGCATTCAAATAACTCCTTTTGAAGCTCTTTACGGACGATGATGTAGGTCACCGCTGTATTTGGAGGACTTGACTAGTAAAGCGGTCGGAGGACCGGATATGATTAAGGATATGTAAGACAAGATTAAGTTGATACGCCAAAAGATGAAGGCGACCCAGGATAGGCAAGCAGCCTATGCCAACAAACGGCGACGACCGCTAGAATTCCTAGAGACAGGGTCTTCTTGAAAATCTCACCCTTCAGGGGTGTAGTTCGTCTTGGTATGCGGGGGAAGTTATCCCCGAGGTATGTTGGTCCATATGAAGTATTGCAGCGTATCGGTACTTGGTACTTTGGCTCTACTACCTTTGGCTCTGCCGTCTTTATCTGGGATTCATGATGTTTTCCGTTTCTATGTTGCGGAAATATGAGCCAGACCCGTCGCATGTTTTACAACTAGTACTGAATGCATTGGATTCAGATGTATCCTACGTTAACGATCCGTAACTACTCATTCTAGTCGGATCGTGAGGATTGCAGATTACGAAGTCAAGTTATACCGATGGTCAAAGTTCAGTGGGATCGTCGGGGTGTCGAGGAGCCTACGTGGGAGACGGAGCGGCATATGGTACAGCACTACCGGAACTATTCTCTGGTATGTGATTTATGTTTAGTTTCTTTTGGGGTAAGTGCATGCGATTTCGAGGACGAAATCTTATAAGTAGGGGAGTAATGTGATGTCCCCGAAATGATTAATTGCAATTAAGGCATTATATTATGTTTATGTGATTAATTATGTGGATAATTGATTTACGTGTTGAAATTAATTATCACGATGAATGCTTAGTCACATGATAGGCATGACCCGGGGGGTTATGTTTCAAGGTGCATGTTATGCATGATAGAAAATGGGGTGTTAACATGATTTAATTGTGTTGATCGTTAATTATGAGGAAAGTATGGATTTAAGTGAAGTGGTTGCATTTTTGTAAAATGCTTTTATAAAATACCTATGTTGGGGTATTTTATACATCATGTTAATTTTGGTACAATTAAAATTAACCCATATACCCCACTACACCCTCCTTCCCCTCACTTTACCCTTTCCCTCAAAAATCCCCAATTCATTCCCAAAACCCTTACCATTCCCCATTTTCGAAATCCTCCAAGGAAGGAGAAGGAAAGTTCCACAAAACTTGTTTTGTGTGATTCTTGTCAAGATTTGGAGTCTTGAAGAGGTATGGAACCCTTCCTAAAGTTTTTATGAAGTTTGGATTTGAAATGGGATGATTTTGAAGTGATTTATGTGGGTTTGGTTTGGTTGGGTATGTGTTGAATGTTGTTGTGGTTTGATTTTTGAAGTGTTTTTATGTGGGTTTTAGTGGGTTATGATGTTGTTGATGTTGTAGGAAAGTTTGGTTTTGTAATGTATGAGGATGAGCTCGAAAAATGTACAAAATGGCGAAAAATCGCGCACCAGCAGGTGACGATCGATCACCTGAAATGAGGCGATCGATCGCCGATGGCCAGTAGCCATTTCACGTAGCAGGCGATCGATCGCCTGAAATGAAGCGATCGATCGCCGCAGGGCAAAAGTGAGGCGATCGATCGCCTCGTGCAGCGATCGATCGCCGCTGTTTAAAACATGGCAAATGATGTTTTTTTTTACAATTTTTGGTATTTGGCTATTGTTTAGCTTCTAATATCGATTTGTAGTGGTTGTGTGGAACCATCCCAGGTGCCAACAACATCGAGAAGATAGAGTTCTTCTATTTCTCCACTTTTGGAATTAAGGTACGTAAGAAGCGTACGGGCATCGGACGGTAACACACTCCTAACTCTGACTATGAATTGATTGCATGAGTAGTTATGATGATTATGATGACGATTGTGATACGTAAGTTTATGATGATGATGTTTATGATGGTGATTGTGATAAATAAGTTTAAGATGATGATGTTTGTGAAGATGATATGATAAGTAAGTTTATAATGATGTTATACGATGTTTATAAAAAGGGTAAGATGCCCATATGGTAAGAGGTCATACGATGTTATTATGTGGTAAGATGCCACGGGGTAAGATGCCCATATGGTAAGATGCCATACAATGTTATTATGTGGTAAGATGCCACGGGGTAAGATGCCCATATGGTAAGAGGCCATACGATGTTATTACGTGGTAAGATGCCACACGATATTATGATATGGTAAGATGCCCACGTGGTAAGATGCCACACAATGTTATTGACCGCTTTATTTTTAAACAAAGATTTTTCAAAGAATAGTGTGAAGCGATTCTACCGCAAGTCTACGCGGTGCACGGTGTCAAGTTTAGTATAGTGAAAATTAAGTACGGGATGTCGAATCCACAAGGACTAACGTATAAGTACCAAATAAGATTAATAAAATTATATTTAGCCTACGATTAACAAAGGTGATTAACTAACGCTAATTTAAACTAAAGACTGAAAAATAAACAAGAAACAAAAAAGATGAATGGTTCCGGATATGCGAAGGCAAGTTACTCGAGAAAATTTCCAAGCTCGTCGTTCAACTATGTTCTCTTTAATGATTCAACTGAATTCTCAAATTATCAACCAATTGATTTTAAAGGTGAAAGGTTTTCGCGATTATTCGATACACTCTCTTGAGCTGTAAAGAAACTAACATTAATTAGAATAAGTCACTCTCGTGCACCTATTTACTAATATAATATTGCATGAAACGTCAACACCTTATAACTCTAAATCTTTCGATTCCAAGTTCTCACGTATGCGATATCATCTCTCGATCTCAATCGTAACATACATCATAAATTAATGGAGCGTGTTACAACGTTATCTCTCGATCTCGGTTATAACTCTCAGATTCAATCAAAGCTAGCTAGACTTTGATCTACACAAACAATTAATTTATGAACAATAACATTCAATACGCTCAAACACAATTGAATCAATAATCAAACACAATGAAACTAAAACTCGAATAAAATAAACTAGATTTAATTCAAATCAAATACATAAGAGTTTAATTGTCTCTCGACCTCAAAACATCAAATGGAATTGAAAATCAAATAAAGTAAAGTTTAGAATATGATAGACGGTGGATGAATCCATGCGTTGCACCGTGATTTCTTCTCTTGTTCCTTCCTTGCACTCCGGAATGGATTGGCTCGACCTTGGACGAAGAACGGAGATTGAATCTCCTTCGGCGGCGTTAGGCGGCGGCTAGGGCAGCTTCTCCTCGACGACCTAATTCACGTCTGGTATCGTCTCCCTTTGATTTGGAAGTGATTTACCCCCTTTTGATACCTCAAAAAAATCATTTCAAAAATGGAAGATAAGATTTTCCCGGATTTGCGTCTCGATCGATCGAGATTTGCGTCCGATCGATCTGTGCACTGTTCATGTCAGCCTTTGAAACTCACTGCCTCGCTCGATCGATCGAGATTTTCTTCCGATCGATCGAGACTTTCCTCTGAATTCTTTATAAAACTTCTGAAGTTACTACTCGCTCGATCGATCGAGATTTTCCACCGATCGATCGAGACTTGAAATTCTTTTCTTCTCAGCGCACTGTCTGTCTCGATCGATCGAGACATAATCTCGATCGATCGAGATTCCGAAATCTCACTTCCTCAATTTCAAACTCTTTCTCCTCTGCCTCGATTTCGCCCGTTATCTTCATATTAGCTCATTTCTTCTTCTTCCACTTCCAGATCTATTTCCTGAAACCTGAACAAACGATAAACACCAAAAAGCATAATATCATCCAGGAAAAAGTACGGAAAATGGGAAGAAAGTACAGTTAAAAACACTTAAAATCTAAGCCTATCAACTCCCCCAAACATAGACTTGATCGTCCTCGAGCAAGCAATAAGCTCAAAAAGAAAAGTTAAACTCGATACTAAGCATGAATCATCTTTACAACATACGTAAAAACTCAGAAATCCTACTTACACATCATAGAAGTCATTCAACACTTAACAAGAAGCAATTTCTCCTAAGTTAAACAATACATCGCAACATCGGAACGTGCGTGTGTGCTATTGTCAAACATGAGTTACATAAATATCTTTAAGATCAACATGTGCCATATCAACTCCTAGTCAAGATTACTTTGAGTTACTCTACAAATTTACTATCCAGCACTTCTCCACTAATGTAATTATTCCCTAGACTTGGATCAAAAGGTCTTAAAAGCTTATAACGTTAGGCCTTTGGTGTCGGCTCCAAAGAAAAGGTAGGATAGAAGCAAAGAAGAGAGTATAACAGATTCAGTTCAAAATCTTCTCACATAATCATTGAGCTTCTCTTCACATTTTTCTAGCCTTGGTCACTTTGGGTCTTCTTTGAATTTTTCTTTTCAAGGCTTTTTCTCTACAACATTTCTTTTTCTTTGCTCATTCTTTCGTTTTTTTTCAATAAGCTCATCAGATATAACAATTCAAGTGCATCGAATGATATTCATTATACTCCCTTAGGGTAAGGATAATTTTTTTCATTTAGGCTCAAATAAGGGTAAGTATAATGAGTTTGCCAAGAATGTCGAATGGGGGTCTAATCATATGCAATGCATATACCATTCTTTTTCAATAAGGCTCAAAAGGGACACTAAGGAATAATATATAACAGGTAGGCTTGAAAGGTTCAAACGGTCCAAAGATCGCCTAAATCATCTCCAAGTCTAGTTCCTAATTATAAATTCGCCTCAAAGTGCTTTCAACTAAACTGTAAAGTTATCTAAGATACTCAAGACTCGTCATAGTTACACAAATTTTCAATTTAATCAATACATACTTCACTCAATCATGACTCAATAAGTGCTCAAATAATTCCTCAGTTTTGACATATGGTTAACAACGGATATATGCAAACAAGTTAAACATTTCCACGACTCCTATCTAGATGAGGATTAATTTCATCATGTATTACCGTTGCAATTCCAACTCATCAATTCTCAAGAATAACTCAATCAATAAAAAAAATTTTGTTGGTAATGCTCAAGGATGAATCAGTCTCAAAATCATGCAGTCATGCTAGGAAAAGAAACAAGACAAGTAGCAGAATGTGCAAAAGCAAGATATATACAATACTCAAAAACCCCCCCCCAAACTTAGCATGTGAATTGCCCTCAATTAACAAGAAAATGAATGCACAGGCAAAGACACATACCATGACGACGATCGTCACTGATCGTCGTCCTCATCATGCTCCGGAGGGGGACTGAGTAGTGGTGCTCCTCAGCACACATGGATTCATGCTACAAAACAAAAGTAAACAAAATAACAAAATCAAGAAAACTAAACTAAAGAAAAAAAACAAAGGGGGTAAGAAAGAGTTCTTGATTTATAGTCCCAAGCTGGACTGTCACCTCCTTGTCTTCTCAATTTGATGGCTCCTTTGGATTCTTTACAGAATCACTTGGGAGTGTACCTTGCGTTCTCCCCGAAATCAACGTGGCCAACTGCCCTATTTGCACTTCCAAATTTTTGATCGATGCATCTTGATTTTGCATCCTTACCTCTGTCGATGAAATCAGCTTTGCCATAAGTTCCTCCATACTCGGCTTTTGTGTGAACCCTGCCTGCGGTTGTGGGTTCAACACATTCTATTGATTCGACCACCTCAAATTTGGGTGGTTCCTCCATGGTTGATTGTAATTCAAGTATGAATTGTTGGGTGGCCTGTTACCTACAAAATTCACAGCCTCAACAGATTGGTTAAACTGGTTACCTGCCTGACACTCTATGCTAGGATGACCGCCTCCACATAGCTCACAGAAGATAGCTTGGGCTTGCATTGCTGCCGCTCGCTCCCATGTTGTCTATCTTCCGGTTCATGGATTCTAATTGAGCCGAAAGAGCAGTGATCTCGTCCACTTGATGGACTCCCATTGGCTTCTGTGGCGTGCTCCTCTCTGACTGCCACTGGTAACTGTTGCACGCCATTTCCTCCAACAAGCTATATGCCTCTTCCGGCGTCTTCCTCATTATTGATCCCCCAGATGCTGCATCAATCATTGAACGGTTAGAAGAAAATAAACCGTTATAGAAAGTTTGTACCTGCAACCAAATGGGTAGACCATGGTGTGGGCATCTCCTCAACAATTCCTTAAAACGATCCCACGCTTCATATAATGTCTCGGGGTCAAACTACCCAAAAGTTGTGATATCATTCCGCATCTTCGCCGTCTTGGAAGGGGGAAAGTACTTTGATAAAAACCGCTTCGTCATCCCCTCCCATGTTGTTATAGAACCTGCAGGTAGTGAATTCAACCATGCCTTAGCTTTGTCTCGTAATGAAAAGGGGAAAAGTCTTAACATGATGGCGTCGTCGGAGACGCCATTATGTTTGAAAAGTGTCACAAATCTCCAAAAAGTTGGAGATGTGATTATTTGGGTCATCCGTGGCCGCTCCCCCAAACATAACCGAGTGCTGTATCATTTGTATGATCGCCGGCTTGATCTCAAAGTTGTTCGCTTGAATCGTCGGCCTCGTAATACTTGACAACGATCCATGAAAGGCCGGTTGCGCAAAGTCCATCATTGACCTTGGGTTCTGTGCTTCATTATTATCTGCCATCTCTCGAGCTTCTCGTAATCGCCTAAGTAAAGTTCTCTCTATCTCCGGATCGAAAGGCTCGAGAATTGGTCCTCTCTTCTGAGCATGCACTAGAGAAACGATTCCTGTACAAAATAGACAAAAGGAGACAACAAAATACACAAAGTTATTAACAAAGATCAACAAAAGAAAACAGAAAGAAAAACACAAAACGCAATAATAAAAGAATTGGCTAAATTACAATTAACTAATCTCGTATGATATTATACAAATTAGTCCCCGGCAACGGCGCCAAAAACTGACCGCTTTATTTTAAAAAAAAAGATTTTTCAAAGAATAGTGTGAAGCGATTCTAACGCAAGTGCACTGTGTCAAGTTTTAGTATAGTGAAAATAAGTACGGGATGTCGAATCCACAGGGACTAATGTATAAGTACCAAATAAGATTAATAAAATTATATTTAGCCTACGATTAACAAAGGTGATTAACTAACGCTAATTTAAACTAAAGACTGAAAAATAAACAAGAAACAAAAAGATGAATGGTTCCGGATATGCGAAGGCAAGTTACTCGAGAAAATTTCCAAGCTCGTCGTTCAACTATGTTCTCTTTAATGATTCAACTGAATTCTCAAATTATCAACCAATTGATTTTAAAGGTGAAAGGTTTTCGCGATTATTCGATACACTCTCTCTCGAGCTGTAAAGAAACTAACATTAATTAGAATAAGTCACTCTCGTGCACCTATTTACTAATATAATATTGCATGAAACGTCAACACCTTATAACTCTAAATCTTTCGATTCCAAGTTCTCACGTATGCGATATCATCTCTCGATCTCAATCGTAACATACATCATAAATTAATGGAGCGTGTTACAACGTTATCTCTCGATCTCGGTTATAACTCTCAGATTCAATCAAAGCTAGCTAGACTTTGATCTACACAAACAATTAATTTATGAACAATAACATTCAATACGCTCAAACACAATTGAATCAATAATCAAACAGAATGAAACTAAAACTCGAATAAATAAACTAGATTTAATTCAAATCAAATACATAAGAGTTTAATTGTCTCTCGACCTCAAAAACATCAAATGGAATTGAAAATCAAATAAATTAAAGTTTAGAAATTCGATAAACGGTGGATGAATCCGTGCGTTGCGCCACCGTGATTTCTTCTCTTGTTCCTTCCTTGCACTCCGGAATGGATTGGCTCAACTTTGGACGAAGAACGGAGATTGAATCTCCTTCGGCGGCGTTAGGCGGTGGCTAGGGCAGCTTCTCCTCGACCTAATTCACGTCTGGTATCGTCTCCCTTTGATTTGGAAGTGATTTACCCTTTTATACCTCAAAAAAATCATTTCAAAAATGGAAGATAAGATTTTCCCGGATTTGCGTCTCGATCGATCGAGATTTTGCGTCCGTCGATCGGTGCACTGTTCGTCAGCCTTTGAACACTGTTCAACTGAACTCACTGCGTCGCTCGATCGATCGAGATTTTCTTCCGATCGACCGAGACTTTGAAAAAATCAGCTCTGAAGTTACTGACTCCTCGCTCGATCGATCGAGATTTTCCATCGATCGATCGAGACTTGAAATTCTTTTCTTCTCAGCGCACTATCTGTCTCGATCGATCGAGACATAATCTCGATCGATCGAGATTCCGAAAATCTCACTTCCTCATCATTTCAACCTCTTTCTCCCCTCGATTTCGCCCGTTATCTTCATATTAGCTCATTTCTTTTCTTCACTTCCGATCTAATTTCCGAACAAACGAAAACGAATAAAAACAAAAAGCATAATATCATCCAGGAAAAAGTACGAAAATGGGAATAAAGTACAGTAAAAACACTTAAAATCTAAGCCTATCAGTTATGATATGGTAAGATGCCATACGATGGGGTAAGATGCCCATATGCACGAATGTGAATCAGGGTCAACAAAAAGAAACTGACGATTAATCGCATGTTTACTTAACCATGATTTTGTACATTTACTGTTATATTTATAAGATGATGATGCTATAAGATGACGATGCTTATATGATGATGCTATACGATGATGATGTTATAGATGATGATGTTATAAGATGATGATGCTATAAGATGACGATGTTATATGATGATGATGCTATAATATACGATGATGATGCTATATGATGATGATGTTATAAGATGATGATGTTATAAGATGATGATGCTATAAGATGATGATGCTTATAAGATGATGATGCTATAAGATGATGATGCTTACATGATGATGATGTTATAAGATGATGATATTTATAAAATGATGATGCTTATATGATGATGATATTATAAAGATGATGATTTTAATCATTCATGTCAAGAATTAATGATTATATGCATGGCTATGAAACAGGGACAACCAAAAAGGGTTAATGCGATTAACCAGGAAGTATACGTTACCAATTATTTTCATGCATTTATTTATATGCCATCGCCTTATGATGTTAAGTAACGATGTACATGCTCATGATGGGTTGTTCCTGTAGGTACACTTTTGGACCGAAGGGCTAAGGGTCGGGTTGAGGCAGTGAGCTAAAAGGAGCATGAAAGAAGATAGTATACAGACTTTTGGGTAGTCTCTACTCTAGGAGTTATAATACTATCGCTTTAACATTCATTATTGAGAATGTAATGAGTTAAGTTTTTGAAATTTCATTGTTGGCCTGAAATCTTTTTAGCTCAAAGCTACAATCGGAACCATAAGACGTTATTAATGCTTGTTTAGTCCATAAATTGTGTATTAAGAGATGATGTTAAGGTAAGAATACCCTACAGAACTCGAGATCCACTAGTCTCGAACCATCGTTCGGAAAACTGGATACAATAACACCCATTGCATCCCAAATACACGGATTCCCCAGATCAAGTCAACGACGACTTGATGACTCTCTTGTTGGTACTCCAACATTATGAGCTGTCCCAGACAAGTCTCACCAAGATTAAACATAAACGTATACACGTTTCAGTGAGGCATGCCCAACCTCAACCTCAAATGACGTGGTCACTACTAGAGTCCACCACAATCCACATCGTATCACGTTACGATTTGCCAAACTTGGTTCCAACGAGCAGTATAACGGCTCTAGAAAGCCCATCATGGTGCTGCACACACACGCACACGGCAGACAAACAAGTCTCTGCCTCTTTAGGTTTACCTCAAACCTACAACAAGACGGACGTTTCCGCACGGCATACCATACCGTGGGAAGAAAAATCAATAGAGTAGTGGGCCTGTACCCAACGTTCCTCTAATGCCGAAACAACCCTGGACACTCCAGTGTCCCTATGTACTTAACGTAACCTGATCCTAATCCTTTAGGACCCATTCTACACCCTCAAGGGTGTGTGACCATGTCTACCACATGTCATCGACAGAAAGCGATTAATTTTGTAATACCCCCGAAATGTTATATGATTATGTGCTACGATGATGATTTATGTTAAGTTTAAGGGTTGTGGTGTAATTAATTTGGGGGGAATATAATTACGATATGATGATATGATTTAGGGGGAATGTTGGGTGTTTTAAAGGATGTATTAATTTATATGAAGTTATAAATATCGAGTGAGGATATTTTAATACATCGTACTATTTATCGGGACACAATTAAACACACATGACCACCCAACCCACACCACCACCCATCACTCGGTCACCTCACCCCCTCCTCCCACTTGTGTCAACCCATACCCCCCACTTTGCTCAACCCATGCTACCACTCAATCAACCCTCCATCTCTTTCTCTCCTCCTCCTCCTCCCTCCATTCTCATCCCAGAACAAGCTGCTTTAAGGCAAGGAAACCTTGGTAGAAAGCTGTGCAAATCCTTGGAAAAAGGGGAGCAAAAAGAGAGGGGTAAGTTGGTGCCCTGTTTTTTGGGTTTTCGGGTTAGTTGGGTTTTTTGTAGTGAGGATTTCTATGCATGCTAGTGTAGGTATGAACGAAAACCTTGGTATGTATGTTTACATGGAAGTATTATGAAGCTCCTAGCATGTTTGTTCGAGTATATTACTTACGTTATGTGTTGGTTTTCTTGTTATGAAGTAAGTGCTCGAAATTCTACTGGGCAAGGAAGAACATGCTCTGTTTCTGTATAAGTTGGTTGAGGTTGAAGATTATGATGAGGTTATGTGTTGCATGCTAGTTTAGGTTTTGTTGAACCTTGAATTTAAGTGCTTACATAGAAGTTTTATAATGCTCCTAGCATGTTTGATTGAGCAAGTATGTTATGTGTTAGAAGTAGAAATGATGGTGTGAAAAGAGGTGCTCAAAATCTGGGGAAGTCCCGATTTTTCAGAGCTCTCGATCGATCGAGATTTTGGTCCCGATCGATCGAGCGAGACAGAATGTTTAAAAGCATGTTTTGAATTTCAGGTGCCGATCGATCGATGGATTTCTCGATCGATCGGTGAAGCTTCTCGATCGATCGGTAAAATGTTTCGATCGATCGATCGATGCAGAATGGTTGGGCACTATTGGTGCACAGTTTCTCGATCGGTCAGGACCTCGGGGCCGATCGATCGAGAGAGGCAGAATGTTGAAAATTAAGATGATGTTCTATTTTGTTAAGTTATGATATGAGATAGTATTGAGGCATCTAATTATGGTATTGTGTGGTCTTGTAGAACCATCCCAGGTACCAGCACCATCAAGGAGATAAAGTCTGTTGACTCCTCCTCCTTTTGAAAAGGTACGTAAGAGACGTACGGGCATCGGACGGTAAAACACATCTTTACACTACGACTATGCTTTTATTGCATGAGTATTGATGATTAAATGATGATGTTTATAAGATATTTACGATGTTTATAAGATGTTACGATGTTGATAAGATGTTTATATATATTCATATGATGTTAATTGTGGTAAGATGCCACGGGGTAAGATGCCCCACATGGTAAGAGGCCATGCGATGTTAAATTGTGGTAAGATGCCACGGGGTAAGATGCCCCACATGGTAAGAGGCCATGCGATACTATTTGTGGTAAGATGCCACGGGGTAAGATGCCCCACATGGTAAGAGGCCATGCGATGTTTATAATGTGGTAAGATGCCACAGGGCAATATGCCCATATGCATGATTAAGAATCAGGGACAACAATAAGAAGTTAATGAATAACCAGCATATTTTACTTAACCAATGTTTCATGCAGTTACGATGATGTTTTATGATGTTAAATGAGATTGTATATGCTTATGATGTGTTGTCCTGTAGGTACGCTTTTGGACTAAAGGACTAAGGGTCGGGTTGAGCAGTGAGCTACGAGGATCACAGGAATGTATAGAAATCAAGTCTCGAATTAGTATCTACTCTAGGAGTAGTATAAATCTAAACATTAACATTCTTTTGGAAGTGTAATGAATTTATTTTTGAAGTCCCTTATTTTGGCCTGTAATTCTGATAGCTCATGTAACAACCAGAACCTTAGAATGTTATTAATGCATGATTAGTCCTTCTTATATCTATTGATCACTGTTAAGGTGGGAAGACCCCACATTAGTGGTATCAGAGCAGTGGTTAGATAATTCGGGATGAGTGAAGGGTAGCCTTAGCAATAAGTTGGCTAGGTGCCTACTTTTGAACATGTTTTATATGTATGTTGCATATGAAGTTTCTATGTTATGCTAAGATGTTTAATTATCTAACGATGTGTATTATGAACTGCTTTTTGGTGTTATTGTTAACCCTTGTGTTGCAGCATGGCAGCAAATATAGAAGTGGGTGACGCCGTTAGTGTAAATGGAGTGCTGGGCGTACGAATCCATTTGCCACCACCAGCCTTGGGCGAAGAACCTTCTGAACAACAGTTGCTAACCCCCCGGGAGTTGAGCTTGGCTCAATTTATGATGTACCGAACCCGATGTTCGAAGGAACTGAATCCGGGGAAAAAGCTGAGGAATGGATTGTGACGCCCCGAATAATTAACTGCAATTAAGGCTTAATTATGTTCATGTGTTTAATTATGTGGATAATTGATTTATGTGCTTAAATTAATTATCACGATGAATGCTTAGTCCATGATAGCATGACCCGGGGGTTACGTTTCAAGGTGCATGTTATGCATGATAGGAAGTGGGGTTAACATGGATTTAATTGTATTGATTGGGAATTATGAGGAAAACATGATTTAGTGGAAGTTTAAATAATGCATCTTTGTAAATGCTTTTAAAATACCATGTTGGGGGTTTTTTATACATCATGTAATTTGGGGTACAATTTTAATAACCCACTATATTCCCCTTTTATCCATTTTCCCCTAACTTCTTCCCCACCACTCAAAACCCCCATTCTCCCTCCCAAGCCCTAACCTCACCCCATTTTCGACCCTCAAAGGAGGAAGAAACCCTCAAAGTGAGTGAAGGAGGAAAGTAACCTCCACAAACAAACTGTGTTTGTGTGATCTTTGTTAAAATT
>CAJQUN010002811.1:0-22186 GCA_907163345.1 Haberlea rhodopensis | reverse complement strand
GAATATACGAGTATATGACTATTCCATGAATCGTGTCAATCTAAATACAAAGGACAAAGGGATTAAGTTACATGATTAATTATCACAAGTTCTAAAGGTTATTGTCGAGTCATTGACATTCTCGTAATTGGGTAGCATCGATGTGTTGCTAGATACCGCTCGATTGCTTGCGACATAAAATGAGATTTTATGTCACTGCCAACATTACGAGATCCTATCGGGTCGCACAAAAGATTAAATCGAGAAGGGAAATTAAAATCATGGGATGAATTAAAATAATTAAGAGGAGTCTTAATTAATATCATAAGATTAATTAAATCATGGGCTTAAGCCCATGAAGCTTTAAGAAGCCTTTAATTAATCATATATAATTGGTTAACAAGGTTTAATTAGATTAAGACTTGCAAGACAAATGAATAACAAAAACCCTACACCAAGCAAGAGCACACGGCCGCACCATCCAATTCCTCTCGGCCTTCACAAGTCGAAGGGGTTCTTGGTGGTTTGAGCCATCTTCGATTGTGAATCGAGCTTGCTTCGTGTATTGGTTTAAACTTGTCTAGCAACTTGTTTTAAACTATTCCTTCGTTCGATTCGATCGTGTGGATACGTTGAGGCAAAACCATTCGAGTTTTGCTAAGTGACTCGGAGAAGGCGTAGGACATGGTGCAGCTCCGTGGATTCTGCTTCAAACACACTACAAGGGTAAGACACTTGTAATTCTCTAATCCGATATGAATCCCTATGTATAGATCCGTGTGTTAGTAATCCAAAATTTTATTTCCGCTGCGTGTATGCTCATGGGGTTACTTACAATAATAACATCGTATGGCCTCTTACCATATGGGCATCTTACCCCGTGGCGTCTTCCACACATAAAACATTGTATGGCCTCTTACCATATGGACATCTTACCCTGTGGCGTCTTACCACATAATAACATCGTATGGCCTCTTACCATATGGGCATCTTACCCCGTGGCGTCTTACCACATAATAACATTGTATGGCCTCTTACCATATGGGCATCTTACCCTGTGGCGTCTTACACATAAAACATCGTATGGCCTCTTACCATATGGGCATCTTACCCGTGGCGTCTTACCACATAATAACATCGTATGGCCTCTTACCATATGGGCATCTTACCTGTGGCGTCTTACCACATAATAACATTGTATGGCCTCTTACCATATGGGCATCTTACCCGTGTGGCGTCTTACCACATAATAACATCGTATGGCCTCTTACCATATGGGCATCTTACCCCGTGGCGTCTTACCACATAATAACATGTATGGCCTCTTACCATATGGGCATCTTACCCTGTGGAGTCTTACCACATAATAACATTGTATGGCCTCTTACCATATGGCAACTTACCCTGTGGCGTTTACCACATAATAACATTGTATGGCCTCTTACCATATGGGCATCTTACCCTGTGGCGTCTTACCACATAACATCGTATGGCCTCTTACCATATGGGCATCTTACCCCGTTATATGGCATCTTACCATAACATATCATCGTGTGGCATCTTACCACATGGGCATCTTACCCAATCATATGGCGTCTTACCATATCATAAACATTGTGTGGCATCTTACCACATGGGCATCTTACCCAATCATATGGCGTCTTACCATATCATAAACATTGTGTGGCATCTTACCACAGGGGCATCTTACCCACTCTCATATACGTCATCATAAACATCATCATGATCATCATCATCGTAAACATCATCGTTAAATCATCATCATAAAACATTCATAATCATCATCATCGTAAACATCATCGTAAACATCATCATAAACATCATCATAAGCATCATCATCGTAAACGTCATCGTAAGCATCATTATCATAACATCATCATAAGCATCATCATCATAACCTCATCATAAGCATCATCATCATAAATATCATCATAAACATCATCATTGAAAACATCATCAAACATCATCATCGTAAACATCATCATAATAGGTAAGGGTATGGTTTACCGTCCGATGCTCGTACGTCTCTTACGTACCTTCCTTGCTTGAACATTACATGAACAAACGCATTAGTATATTCAATAATAATTGAGACCATACCGAAGTATTTCACTGTCGGTTGTCTACCCAGTCTGTCCTCAGACAATACGTCATATCTTTCTTTTCCCTGATTTTCTTCCAAAATCAGATTCCTTGGCACGTAGATATAGAGTGTTAGACATCACTATTAATGCCATCCTATCGTGTTCCACACGATTCCTGCAACCACAATGGTTAGCAATACCACTTTTCATATCATAAAAGCACATAAACAATAGTCATGTCGTATAACATTAATGCCATCATGCATAAATATGTGCTATCAATAACTTCCTAGGCCCTCAACAGCCCCAATGAGCAACCACTGCTCTGATACCACTAATGTAAGGACCCCATATACTTAACCTTGATTAGTGTATTAATCATTATGTGTGGCACATGCTTTCCATAAAATCATTCGGGAAACTCAGATGATACTTTACCATTGAATGGCAATTACAAAGTTTTCTTTAACATACAATGTTATAAGTTCATCATCCTAACAACAAGGGACTCATAGAGTTCGCCCATTACACCCTTTTTTACATTGTGGACTTTTATAAAAATTTGGGCAGAGTCTCCCCATAAATAGAGCTATCCCGAAATAAAAGTACAACACATAACATAATTCCGGCCAGGGAAAACATAATACTCATCAGAATACAGCAATATCAAGTAAATTCCCAGCCAGGGAAGACACCACACATATGGCAACAAAAGTGGGTTTCAACACCCACAATACACCAATGACTCTCATAACCTTTAGCAATTCTACCTCTAATTGCATGTAACATAGAATGAAAGAGAGAAAGACTCATGCCTTTATATACAACCCATATACAAGTATAATCGTGCTCACATACGAGCATCATGAATATGTATATAATCCTCAGGGGTATATAAGTACTCTATACGATACCGTGCTCCATCAAGTCCTGGTACCACGATCCTGGGAGTACATCCAATCACAGCTCGAGCTCATCTCCAAAGCCATCGATGTACCTGTTCACCTGCCCCAACAGAGACAGCCCCCAACGGGGTGAGCATACCAATTCCACAATTTCATAATCATAATGACATAATACATAATTTACGAAAATGTAAATATTGTGGAACATATGTGACACTTCCTGGATGGTATCATCCTCATCCTAGCGTACCCCTGTAATAACCCTGTTCTCAAAACAGATAAATCATCAAATCCTGAATATGCAGTTAATCATCATATGGTTAACCCTAACCAGTTTCGAATTAACAACATTTCATAACATCTTCTTTATCTAGCAATTATCATAATTCTAGATATCATATTGAGATTTCCTTAACTTCCGATACTAGTTAATCACTTCTCTGATTAACTACGTCTTGTTCATATTCATTACCAATAGGGAATAAAATACAGATATCCTAGATATCTATCGAATACCACATTTTCATTTCTTACTTCAAAGTAGCGTCATACTACCGGTGTTCGCTCCGTAGCAACCACACCCATCATTTGCTCGCTTCATAGCGGCACCAAGCATTTCGCCATGTGAATCAAAATAACGTAACCAAGTCCCGGTTGCCGGTGCCATCATAGTAAAACATTTCATGTATTTAAATCATGCATCGTACTTATAAAACATCATTTAAGCTATGCTCGTACGCTAAACGTACCTTAAATCCTCGAAGTCCGAGCCAAACCTTGCTCGAGTTCCATGTCCCGAGGAATGATGTGCTAACACGATAAATAATTCACAATTATTTACGAACATGCAACCCATGCTCAAGCACACCCATATCCCTCAAAATATTATCAACACACGACAATTAACCTTTAAAAAGACCCGGGGCAGGGTACATGCAGGGAGGGAACAAATGAGACAATATCGAAAATTGTTCAAGAACACCCTACAAATTTTCGAACCCTTATCTCACAAATCGAACCCAATTAAACACCATAAATCATCTAAAAAAATGTGAATTAAACCATCAATAGCAAGAATCATCATCCTTGCCAAAAACCCCCAAATTTTCGAACTCAAGCCCTTAAATTCGAACCCAATAAGCATCAAAATACATCTAAAACATGTAATAATCAATTACTAACAAGAATCATCACTCCTTGTCAAAAGCCCCAATTTTTCGAACCCTAACTCATGAAAATCGAGCTGAAATTCGAACTAAATGCAACAATTATTTCGAACCACAAAAGTCTGAAATCATCGACTCAAAATCAGCTTAAAAACGCCCCAAAAACACTAGAATAATCGTGCCAAAATCATACCAAAATCGAGCCCCAAAAAATCGGATGAACTCCAGTTTCGAACCTACGCTTTTCTGGCAAATCCGAACGCGATTCTCGACGAAACTTCGAATTGTTGGTATGGATAGGAGCGCCTGGAAGAGACGATTCCAACGGCGGGTGGCACGCGCGACGGCGGCCGGAGGCGGCGGGCGGGCGAACGACTTTTACGCGCGGGGGTCAAAGGGGATCGAGAAGTGCGCGGGCGGGAAGAGAGAGAGGAGGTGGGGAAAAATGGTTCCGATAATTAAAATCTCGGGTTCAACTGGTATTTATAGCAAAAATACTCCGAACTATAATATCCCCACAAATACATCATGATTCATTAAAAATCATCTGTTTTCAAAAAACTCTCTCTCTAACTCAAAAACCCCCTACCGGTGCCCACACCAAGCACCCGAGATCCGAGTCACACTAAAAACCCAACTCACAGGGTTTCACCGAAATGAGAATACGATCTCAACCTCGGGATCCAACGATCCCAACTACTCAAATAGACGAGCCCGGAGGGCCCAACACCTCGATTAAACTCCAATTGCCACGTAAAACCACTTTAGGGGTTATTAAAACTCCGGGATTAACATCCATAATCTCAGGTCATCACATGTTTGTAGTGATGGTATTAAAGTTGATCCAGTGAAATTGAAGTAGTAACTAAATGGAAGTGTCCGAAAAATGTGCAGAAGTTCGTAGTATCTTGGTTTAGCCGGGGTACAATAGGAGATTGTTGAAAACTTCTCTCTTATAGCAACTCCATTGACAAATTGTTGCGCGAGGGATATTGTTTAAGTGGACAGGTGAATGCCAAAAGAGCTTTGAAGAATTGAAAGAACGACTCACAACTGCTTCAGTTCTGACAATTCCTTCAAGTACTGATGGTTTTGTTATTTATAGTGATGCTTCATTCCAGGTTTGGGATGTGTTTTAATGCAACACGGTAAAGTTATTGCTTATGCTTCTCGGCGAACTTAAACCATATGAGATGTCTTATCCTACTCATGATTTAGAACTTGTTGCGGTTGTGTTTGCATTAAAGATATGGAGACATTATTTGTATAGTACCACATTCCCAAATTTCACTAACCACAAACGTTTGAAGTATTTATTGAGTCAGAAGAGTTGAACATGTGACAAAGAAGATGGCTTGAATTATTAAAAGATTATGACTGCACTATTGAGTATCACCCTGGAAAAGCAAATGTTGTTGCCGATGCTTTGAGCAGAAAAAAATATGGTATTGTTTTCTTCTTTCAGTGCATTTTTACCATATTTGCTAGATTTGAGAAAGATGAATGTTGCCTTGACTGTTGATGAGACTGGTATTATCTGTGTTTTGCTTTGTATCCGTCCAGTAATGACTAAAAGTATTAAAAATGCTCAATTTCGTGATGATAAACTAATCAGTATTGCAGAAGAAAAGGTGAAACAGGGAAATAATACAACATTTGTTATCAATGATAATGGTACTTTGTCAATCAACAATCGACTCTATGTTCCTAACGTGAATGGCATAAGGCGTGAAATAATGGAGGAAGCACACATTGCACCTTATGCTATGCACCCTGGTATCATAAAGTTGTATCAAACGTTGAAAGCCCATTATTGGTGGCCGGAATGAAGAAGGATGTGGCCGAGTATGTATCGAAATGTTTGACGTGCCAACATGTTAAAGCTGCACATCAAGCGCCGTTGGTAAATTACATCCACTACCAATTCCAGTCTGGAAATGGGAACGTATAACAATGGATTTTGTTTATGGTTTATCTGTAACACCGAGGAAGAATGATGCAGTTAGGGTGATTGTCCATCGATTGACAAAATCGGCCCATTTCTTACCATTTAGATGGGATCTACACTTGAAAGTTTAGCAAAAAGGTATGTAATGAAATTGTTAGATTACATGGTGTGCCTTTATCTATTGTATCAGATCGAGATCCTCCTTTTACATCGAGATTTTTGGGGAAGTTTACAAGAAGCTTTGGGTAATAAATTACATTTTAGTACAACATTTCATCATCAAACAGATGGACAAACAGAAAGAACAATTCAGACTTTAGAAGAGATGCTTTTATCACGTGTTCTTGATTTTAAAGGGTCGTGGGATGATTATATTGCTTTGATGGAAATTGCATATAATAATCATTATCATAGCAGTATTGGCATGTCATCGTACGAAGCCTTATATGGTAGGAAATGTAGAAGTCTAAGATGCTGGGATGAAGAATTAATGCGAATATTAGAAGGTCCAGATCTCATTAATGAGACGGTTGAAAAGATAAAAATTGTGAAGATCGATTGATTGAAAGCTGCACAAGATCGACAAAAGTGTTATGTTGATCAGCATAGACGATAAATGGATTATCAAATTGGTGAGAAGGTATTCCTTCGTGTTTCTCCTTGGAAACGTATTCTCAGGTTTGGAAAGAATGGAAAATTGAGCCCTCGATATATAGGTTCATATGAGATACTTGATAAAGCTGGACCATTAGCTTATCGTCTTGCCTTACCTCCGGACTTGTCCCAGATTCATAATGTATTCCATGTTAGTATGATTCGGAGATACAGATCAGATCCATCCCATATCCTTCAAGATGAACGGACTAAAATTTCTGAAAATTTAAGTTATGTTGAAGAACCGGTTGAGATATTAGAATACAAGGACAAACAGTTAAGGAATCGAGCAATTCCTATGGTAAAGGTTCTTTCTATGAAAAATCATTCTGAACGTGAAGCTACGTGGGAAACCTAAGAAAACACGAAAATAGAATATCCGTGGTTATTTCCTGATACAGGTATAAATTTCGAGGCCGAAATTTTTTAAAGGGGGGAGGAATTGTCATGACCCGAAAAGTTTACATGATCATGCATATGCATCATGTCATATATTTTGACATTTCATATGTGCATTGGAAAGCATAGAGATTGTGACTAGAATAAAGATGAAGAAGAATAAGAAGAATATATATATTATTTTAAAAATAAGAATAATTATAATATATATATATAGAGATTTTAAGAAATATTGAATGTATAATTGAATATAGTGAATATATTAGAATATACTGAATAAAGTTGAAATATTAGAATATACTGAATAAAGTGAAAATATTGATTAAATTTAAGAAATATATGTCGAAGAGTATTTTGGTAATTTTTGAAATTTGTTAAAATAAAAATAATAATAAAATAAAATCGGAAACCGACTTGAAAATTCAAGATTTACACACATTTGCACATTTCACTAGGTGAAAGTGCCGTGAGAAATTGTAAGAGGGAAGAGAAAAATGAAGCCGAGGTTTCGTAGATTTTCGGACTTCGAAACGACTCAAAACTAGAAAATAAGTACATATCTGGAATCCTCGCTCGCTACCTTCCTTTTGAGGTGTTCTTCAATTTTCTTATGTTATGTTATGGCATAATTTGAAATGGGTGGTAGAAATTTGATATTAAACTTGGTTGTGCATTTGACATGCGTTTCTAGGTTATAATCTCAATCAAGGCACAGATAAGGCGAAGTAAGAGAATCATCGAGATAGGTGCAATAACTTGTGAGTATATCCTTATAACTTGGCATTTAACTTTTTATGAGTATGTGATTTGTGTTATATGAGTACCTTGAATTGGTGAATGGATTGAGATGAGTGCAATATGATGTGCAAGAACTAATTGAGTTCTTAAATGTACATGTTGGGATGTGATGTTATACGATCTATATGATTATGATGTTATACATATGATTATGACATGTGGATTCATAAGAGATTAAAGAACTATGTTATTGCCGCTAATGACCTTGAACCATGTGTTATTACATTCTGAGTACGGTCAGAATTACATAACCAACGAATACAGATCCCGAGTTCATTGAACTCATGGGATTGATATGTACAATATCAAGGGCTCGCCATCCTTTGGTGGAATCAAAACTGGCATGTTGGTCAGGTATTTCTGAATTTCATCGAATTCCATATTAATAAAGGATCAAAGATGAGAGGCTTAAAGCCAGGTCTACAGCACAGAGTGACAAGGCCATATCGTGATCACGAGTTGTTCTTGGTATTAGTTGGTTCATAACAGAATAACAATACTGACATACATGCATCATTTCATTTTATACGAATCATGTGAGTTGATGTACAGATTATGATGAATCATGTGATTATATTCATGTGCTTATGTGGATATGAATTATATGCTTATGTGATGTTAAATACTACGTATTTGAATATGCTCATTGAAAATGCAACTCACAAATGCAAATGTTGTTTTTCAGTTGCTGTAAATAAAAGTTGACTCTACAAAGTGTTTATACATATTTCGGAAGTATGGATCCAATGTCGGCCGGCTGATTCTAGTCATTTCCATCAGCTCATCATTTGCATATACTGTATAGGTTTTTGGTTGGGTTGTGAGGGTTGTGGCATACATATCTCTATATGCCTTGTGAATTATATGATGATAAATGTCTTGATTGGATGATATGAAATTGCAAGTTTCGCTGCCATTAAATATTATGTTATACGCTCATGTGTGTGTGTTATGTGTAAGGGGTGTCACATTAAATTATCCGTCTCTTGAATAGTTTTTTGGGATAATTACAAAAAGGGACCAGTTACAAAACAACTATTCAACTAAATCTGGTCAAAAAATAGCTTTGAATATAAATCCACTTTCGGAAAGTTTATCCAAATAAGTCCAATTTCTAAACTTGTAATCTAGTAGCTACTTTATTTTGACTAAAATACCCCTTATTTAAATAAAAAAACATCATCCCTCACTCTCTTCCCATCGACACACAGAACCCTTTCTCCCCTTCACACAAACCCTCTCATCACCGCCGCCATTGCCGCATCCCTCATTTTTTCTTCGTCGGGCTACTGTCGTCGTCTTCTTCGTCGTCGTCCACGAGCTGAACTCAAAATGGGAAGCCAAGGCCGCCAACCTTCTTCCTCATCTAACCATCTCTGTCGTCTTCTTCTCATCTCACCATCAAAACCCCTAGACTCCTTCCTAGAAGTTATGGCCACCAGCCTTCTTTCTCACCGACGACCCTCCTCCCGTGTCTTCTGACAGAGGTTTGTGCACCAATTCCTCCTACCGTGTCTGTTGACCCTCCGATCCTACATGTAAGTTGGTGACCCTCCGCCCCCATCTTCCGCGTGCGCCAGTGCACGCCATTCTGATAGAGGTTTGCGCAATGGTTCCTCCCCCGTGTCTTATGACTATGGGTGCTTAACGGGGCAACCCGAACCGATCCGGAACCGGCGATTTCGGATCCCTACCCCTAATTTGGAATCGGTCCGACCTAGTTCCGGTTCTACCTGTTTCGGGTTGGACCGGTTCCAATCGGAACGGTTTTTTTGAATTCAAAAAATCAAGGAAATTGTTGCTTGGAGGATTCGAACACGCGACCATCGTCTTCTACTCTAAAGCTCTAACCAATTGAGCTAATGGACATTTCTGTTTGTAAACTAACTTCAAATGTATTTATCTAAACTTTTAAAAAAAATTAAATTTTTTTAAAATAACGGATCCGATTCCGGTTAAACCGGAACCGGATCCTTAGTCAGGAACAGGTAAGATGTCGGTTCCGGAATGGTAGAATCGATCCGGACCGATATCTTATCGGTTCTGGACCGCTTCGAAATCGGTTAGCCCGGTTTCGGTTCCGAAATCAGGCTAACCGGTCCGGTTTTGGGCCGGGTCCGTATTGGCCCGGCCTGTTAAGCACCCCTACTTATGACCCACTGTTCCTCCATGTAAGCCGGTGACCCTCTTCATGCACCAGTGCTCTCCAATTGCGTAGATACATGCGTTCAACGGTAAGCACCTCTACCTGTACACGTAATTTTTTAAGTTGCAGTATGTTCAAGTTGTGGACACGGAACTTCCCCAGAAAATTGTTTACTCTCTCGGATGATTTCTTGACGGACAGATCTTGGTTTTGGTTTGTTTCCTACTAGATTTTAAAAAAAAATTATTTTTTACACTCACAACTTTTTGAAAGAAAAAAAAAATCGCCCCTACCAACTTTTACTTCTCTCTGCTCATGTTGGAAAGTGTGTAGACATATATTTACATGACTTAAATCTGCAACTTGAATAGATAAATGACCAAAATCATAAACCCCTTATAGTTACGGGATCAAGAATGCAATCTTGGTCATTTTTCTTTATCTATAAGTTATAACCCAACAAGTGTTTTAATTACAAAAAATATATTAAGTTTAAAAAAATACTAAAAATATTAAAGAAAAAATATTTGTAAAACAAATATTGGGTAATCTGCGGAACCTAGTCGGACCTATTTTACCAAATTGGACCGCAGTTGGAGTTTTTGCAAAACATAATATATAATAATGAATATGTCTATTACTCAAAAACCAATTAATCTTCCTTCGGATTATGAAGACTCCTTCGGCAAATTACGTAAACTGATGCACACATTTGATGAGTATCAACACATGTTTGAGCAACTTCGAATAAACTTGTTGGTGTTCCAGAACTTGTCCTGGTTAGTTGCTTTATCTCAGGTTTAATACCAGGTCTTCGCCGTGAAGTTCAGGTAAAAAACAACATTCTTTGGTCCAAGGAATGCAGATTGCATTGGAGCTATTGATGGGACTCATATTCCAGTGACGGTGTTGGGCGAAATACTAACTGTTAGTCAAAGCCCCACAGAAGAAAAAATACAATAGAAGACAAAAAAGAGAAATTGAAAAGTTAAGGTCGGCAACCACCGAAGAAAAAATTGGCACATTTTTTGTCAAATCATTTAAAACATGAAGACTTTTGCAAAACCGAGTGAAGAAAAGTAAGCCAATTTTTCGTGAAAAATCTCTATAAATAGGATTGAAATTCATTCAGAATATACACCCTATATTGTAGAGAGAAAATACAACACAGTGCTATCAGATAAAAATACTAGTGAGAGAAAATTACTGTATAATTTTCTGAGTGTTTTTCATATTGAGTGTTGTTAGTGTTTGTAAACACTTGTATATTTTTCTTCAGTAAAAGATCTGCAGCAGCTCCATGGACGTAGGCTTTGCCGAACCACGTAAACCTTGTGTGTTTTTTATTCCGCATTTATTTTTTTTTGCCCCCACATATCTGACGAGAGAGAATAAGGCGTTATTTTCCAACAACTGGTATCAGAGCTAGATTGTTAATTTTGTCAATTTTTTTCAGGTTACTATTCACATAAATAGTGAATTTCGTGAATAGTGACTTTCGAAAATAGTAGAATTTGGTCAGCGATACCAAATTCATCCACAGCGGTGTCTTTTCAATAACAAGGTGATTTTTCAAAAATTATCGAAACAGCAATCCGGTGGGAGTCAGGTTCGAGTGGGAGTAATGGTGGCATATGAAGGAAAATGAATATTGAAAAGTTTAATGGTTCAGATTTTGGCTTTTGGAAAATGCAAATAGAAGACTATATGTATTAGAAAGGCCTTTATCAACCTCTATCGGGTGTGAAGCCAGAAGGCAATAAAGATGAAGAATGGGCTCTTCTAGCCCTTGGAGTTATCCGACTGACGTTGTCACGTAACGTTGCTTTCAACATAGCAAAAGAAAAGACCACGCAGGTCTTATGGCGGCTCTTTCAAGCATGTATGAGAAGCCATCAGCTTCAAACAAAGTTCATCCGATGAGGCGGTTGTTCAATTTGCGGATGGTAGAAGGCGGATCGGTAGCTCAACACCTCAATGAACTCAACACAGTGACAACCCAGTTGAGTTCAGTTAAAATTAATTTTGATGATGAAGTACGAGCATTAGTACTTTTGTCTTCCCGATCGGAAAGCTGGAATGCTATTGTCACAGCTGTGAGTAACTCATCGGGAAGTACTAAGTTGAAATTTGACGATGTTCGTGATCTGGTTCTCAGTGAAGAGATCAGGTGGGGAAAGATTCAAATGAATAATCAACCTCTTCAGTATTAAATACAGAGTCAAGAGGTAGAAATCAAACATAGGAGGTGGACGTGGCAAACAAAAAGACAGGAGGTCCAAATCTAGGAATCCCCCCAATTCTCATAACTCAAAGACTATCGAGTGCTGGAAATGCGGGCAGCCCGGACATTATAAAAATTAGTGCAAAAATGCACCGAAGAATCAGGAGGTGAAAGCAGAAGCAAACGTTGCTTGTAGAGATGATGCATTAATATGCTCTTTAGAGTGCAAGTAGATATTAGACTCCGGAGCATCATTCCATGCTACTTCGCAAAGAGAACTCTTCGATACATATGTCCCCGGAAACCTTGGTAAAGTCTACCTTGATAATGAACATTCTTGCGAGATTGTTGTCAAATGTATCATAAATATTAAGTTGAACGGTATGTATGGGAACTGAAGGATGTCAGGCATATTCCCGATCTGAGAAAGAACTTAATCTCAGTTGGCCAGTTGGCCAGTGAAGGTTATACAACAGTCTTTCACGGTGATACTTAGAAGATCTCAAAAGGTGCAATGATAATTGGTCAAGGCAATAAGAGTGGTACTCTTTACATGACAGCAGGAGCACGCTGTTCAATTGCAGTTGCAGCAGACACAGAAAGTCCTACTTTGTGTCACCAGAGACTTGGCCACATGAGTGAGAAAGGAATTAAGGTTATGCACTCAAAGGGGAAACTTCCGAGTCTTCAGCCAATTGATATTGACACGTGAGAATGATGTATTTTTGGAAATCATAAAAGAGTTAGCTTTCAGACAAGTACCAGAACCCCAAAGAAAAAGAAACTTGAACAGTTCACTCTGATGTTTGGGGACCAACGACTGTCTCATCCCTTAGTGAGAAACACTACTTTGTAACTTTATTGATGATCACTCCAGAAAAGTGTAGGTTTACTTTCTAAAATATAAGTCAAAAATATTGAGGCTTTCCAGATGGAAAGCAGATGGTTAAAATTGAGACAGGATTGAAGATAAAGAAGCTCAGAACCGACAATGGTGGGGAATATGAAGACACCATATTCAAGAAGTTTTGCTATGAGCACGGGATCAGAATGGAGAAAAATCGTGCATGGTACGCCTCAACACAATGGTGTAGCTGGGCATATGAACTGGACGTTGATAGAACGAGCCAGAAGTATGCGGGTACAACCAGGTCTGCCAAAACAGTTTTGGGCAGAAGCAGTCAACACGGCAGGTTACTTGATTACCGAGGTCCATCAGTACCATTGGAGCACAGAATACCAGAAGAGGTATGGAGCGGAAAAGAGGTAAACCTCTCATATCTTACAGTTTTCGGCTGTGTAGTATATGTGCATATCAGTGATGCACACATAAATAAACTTGATCCCAAATCAAATAAATGCACTTTCATTGGTTATGGAGAAGATGAGTTTGGCTACCGCTTTTGGGATAATGAAAACAAGAAGATGATCTACAGCATAGATGTAATCTTCAATGAACGAGTTATGTATAAGGACAGGCATAACACAGTTGTCAACGACTCAGAACAGAGTGAGCCAGTGTATGCAGAGGTGGACGATGTCCCAGAAAGTCATGTGGAGCAGATAGTTGAGATTCCTCAGTTGGGGGAATCAATTGATCAAAACAGTGAGCAGCAGTCTGATGCATCACAGTCTCCTGCTCCAGTTATTGAATTGAGAAGGAGTTATCGGCCACATGTACCTAATAGAAGGTATATGAACTATATGTTGCTAACTGATGCAGGTGAGGTGAGTCTGAATGCTATGATGAAGCATGTCAGACCAAAGATGCCGGCAAGTGGGAGCTTGCCATGAAAGACGAGATGAAGTCTTTGATGTCCAATAAGACGTGGGAACTTATTGAGTTACCTATGGACAAAAAGGCACTTCACAACAAATGGGTGTATCGGGTGAAGGAAGAGTGTGATGGTTCCAGGAGATACAAAGCTCGACTGGTCGTCAAAGGTTTCAGCAAAAAGGTGTTGACTACTCGGAAATTTTTGCTCCAGTTGTGAAGCTCAATACTATTAGGACTGTACTGATTATTGTTGCCAGTGAAAACCTCCATCTTGAGCAATTGGATGTGAAGACTGTGTTTCTTCACGGAGACATTGATAAGGCAATTTATATGTTTCAACCAGAAGGTTTCACAGAGAAAGGGATGGAGAACAAGGTGTGCAAATTGAAAATGAGCTTGTATGGCCTGAAACAAGCTCCAAGGCAGTGGTACATGAAGTTTGACGGCTTTATGCACAATGAAGGTTTCCAAAGGTACAACGCCGACCATTGTTGTTACTTCAAGAACTATAAGTCCAGTTATATCATTTTGCTACTTTATGTCGATGATATGTTAGTAGCTGGTTTTGATATGGACGAGATCAGAAACTTGAAACAACAGTTGTCAAAAGAATTTGACATTAAGGACTTGGGTCCAGCAAGAAAGATACTTGGAATGCATGCAGTTATCTCAGGCGGAGTACATCAATCGTGTTTTGCAGAGATTCAACATGGGCGACGCCAAGATAGTTAGCACACCCTTGGATAGTCATTTTCGCCTATCCAAGGACCAGTGTCCTCAGACGGGGGAAGAAAAAGATTCCATGGCTAAAGTTCCTTACGCTTCAGCCATTGGGAGTTTTATGTACGCGATGGTCTGTACAAGGCCAGACATTGCCCATGCAGTTGGAGTTGTCAGCGGGTTTATGTCAAATCCATGAAAGGCTCATTGGGAAGCAGTTAAGTTAAGTGGATTTGAGGTGTCTACGAGGCACTACAAAGAAGTGTTTGTACTTTGGAAAATGAGAACTAAAAGTACAAGGCTACGTAGATGCAGACTATGGAGGTGATGTCGATCACAGGAGAAGCACCACAGGTTATGTATTCACTGTTGGAACTACAGCTGTTAGTTGGATGCCACGGATACAAAAGATTGTAGCTTTATCCACTACAGAGGCTTAGTATGTTGCAGTGACAGAAGCCAGTAAAGAGTTGATATGGCTTTAAGGTTTGTTAACAGAGCTGGGATTCAACCAGAAGAAGAATATTTTGTATAGTGATAGTCAGAGTGCAATACATCTGGCAAAAAATTCAGCATTCCACTCTAGAACAAAACACATTGGTCTCTGTTACCACTTCATCAGGTCTGCTTGATGATGATGTGCTAACATTAGAGAAGATCCAAGGAAGTAAGAATCCAGGAGATATGTTAACAAACTATGGTACCATGGATAATCTGAAGTTGTGCTCAACTTCAGTTGGCTTGCTAGATTGACAGACCAGAAAAAACTGCTGCATTGATCGAGATATGAAGACAAATTGAGATCAGTATTGAAGTGGGAGATTATTAGTCAAAGTCCCACAGAAGAAAAAATACAACAGAAGACAAAAAAGACAAATTGAAAAGTTAAGGTCGGCAAACCGAAGAAAAATTTTGCAAATTTTTCTCAAATCATTTAAAGCATTAAGACTTTTGCAAAACCGAGTGAGTGAAGAAAAGTTAGCCAATTTTCGTGAAAAATCTCTATAAATAGGATTGAAAATCATTCAGAATATACACCCTAAATTGTAGAGAGAAAATACAATACAGTGCAATCAGACTAAAAATACTAGTGATAGAAAATTGCTATATAATTTTCTGAGTGTATTTCAGATTGAGTGTTGTCAGTGTTTGTAAACACTTGTATATTTTTCTTCAGTAAAAGATCTGCAGCAGCCTCGTGGACGTAGGCTTATTTTTGTCCAACCACGTAAACCTTGTGTGTTTTTTATTCCGGATTTATTATTTTTTTTTGCTCCCACATATCTGATGAGATAAAATATGGCGTCATTTTCCCAACACTAACAATCGTAATCGTCATGGAATAATTTTTCAAAATATTTTAGCAACTTGTAACTTTGATTTAGAATTTATTACATGCTTAGTGGGTGGGAAGAATATGCTCATGATTCGAACATGTTGACAATGTTTTATCAAGAAATAATAGACTTAAAGTTCCACAATGTATATTTTTTTTAATCATATATATTACTTAACTATTTATATTTTTGTAATTTTCAAAGATTATATATTTTATTCATTGGTAATTTAATTCTACAAGTATTGTTTGATAGGTTAGTGGATGGTAGATATCCAAATATAGAGTGTAATAAAAAAAATTAAGATAAAAAGAAAAAAAGCACCAATCGATAGACAGTGAAAATAATGCAACTTTCACAAGTTTTTCTATGCTATAAACTTTAAGTCATCATCAAATGAAGAAAAATACATTTGCACAAAAAAGTTGATATGAACTTTAAGCCATCATTGGATGATGAAAGAAAGATATATTAGCACCCACACAAAAAAGCATGTGGAATTCCACAAAAAATAAGAGATCATGTGTAGAGAGAAAAAATACAATAATAATTGTAATTATATTAAAAAATGTAAAGAATCATTAAGGGTTAATATCTAAAATTTGTGAAAAAAAAAATAAAACATTAATAATTATTATTGCATCATTGATGAACTGATTGCATGTTCAAATTATCATCCAATTATTAGATATTTAATAATTTAAATATATAATAAACATTTAAATTATATAATATAATAACCAAAGTCTTATATTAGAAATGGGTTGCCTTTTTTCAACTAGAGTCAAATAGAGTAGGAAAGCTAAATATTAAAAAAACAATGAGACAGCTTATAATACAATAGTCACCTGATACAATCATGTGCATTTTGAAGATTCATTGTGGATATTTACAGAACTGCCCTTTTCATATACCACTTTATGTATAAACAATAGCCTCCAGCTAGTAATCAGCAGAATCACGACAAATTTAATCAAATGTAAAGGAGACGATCCTTTTTTCCTTTTGGCTTTGTGCAAACTTTTAAAATTCAGTCTTCACCTTCGCAACAATTTTACTACCATACTGAAAAGGCACATCTTGCAATGCATAGTGTAAAAGGGTTTCTAAAGTTTTAATATCAACTAAGCAAGTAATGAATATCAAGAAATTTAAGCTATCAAATCCTGAACGCAATGTAATTCAACTAGGCTTGCTTCATTGCAGCCAGGGGTGGAACCAGAAATCAATATTAGCAGAGACTGATCGAATTAGATATGGCTAGAGGGCTACGATGATTTGGAGATTGAGCTAAAAAATAGAACTTTTGAAAATTAACACTTAAAAAAGTTTCTTTGGATTGAGCCAACCATAGCCAAGGATGGTTGTTCCGTCGAAGCAATATCACACACATCATCATAAACTCTACAAGTAATGGGAGAAATATGCTCAAGACTATAATAGCAATGAATATTAGGAAAAATGATGTGTTACTCATATCATGAAAACCAGCAATGATGCAGAAGCCAAGCAACCATAAAAAGCTTCGACTACATTTTGAGACATTGAAGAAGAATCTTGCTGCAATGAACTGGACGGTGCAATGGCCGAATCAGGGACTTTAGAGCCTGTTGTATCTGGATTCAGACTACGAGTGGAGGGAATTGTTGGCATGGATGATTTAGCCGGAGAATGGGCCGAACCGCCAGGAGTAGGTAAGAGAGGGGAAATGTCCGGAGGCAATTCAGCATATGGAGAAAGTGGTGGAGGATATGGCAGCAGAATAGCTGGTGCTGATGAAATAGTAGGTGTTTCTAAATTTACCAGATTAGAGTGTGCCACTGTGGGTGAGGCCATGATGAACATTGTAATGGATGCTGCAAGAAAGTGAAAATAAGCCATTTTCTAATGATTGTGGAATGAGATGAACCACACTTCAAAAGATATGAATAAGTAATGGGAAATGTGCAATGTATTTGATGGATGTTTTGCTATGATTTGAGGACAGGAAAAGGGTGCAAAATCAATATGGGATAAAGTGCCACAATAAGTTGTGATTATTGGCTAGTGATGAATAATATATGTAATGGATTGCAAGTGGTGTGCATGTGGGGAGAGGTCAAGGTTGTTTGCTAGTGTCATGCTAATTTTGACAAATGTTTTTTACCGCCAATCATTACTGCTAAAACAAGGCTCTAAAACTAATCCTACTTTTACAAGAGTACTCCTATTCATGCCTCTTACTTCCATTTCTACCCGGTGGTATCCTTTTAGCAATTGCCGAGAGCAACAATGGTTTTACCCACAAGAAATTTCAAGATGAAGCATATCTTCGTAAATGCATCCAATGCAAAACAGATCAGGACACTTTTGATTAGCTTTATTCGCAATAATACAGGTTCAGTTCAGAAGTATGAACATTGCATAAATAACAAAATATATTCCAGAGACATACTACATAAAAAATGGGATTGCAAATTTGAGTCCACGAATGAGGCATGAAAGAAGAAACAGAAACAGTTAAGGATTCAGTAATTGATACAAATATAGGTACAGTATCACAAAGAAAGCATGCACAGACTTGGAGCTAGTGTATATCAGCACATGGGGGACCATCCTTCCTGTTTGTTTTCGTGTTTCAATTCCTATAAGAAAGCAAATCAAGTATATCAGTTAAAAAATATGCAATGGAAGGTCCTGATTTGAAGCCAAAGATGAAAATTTGTCGAAACAACAATTCGCATGAACATTACCCAATGAGAAAACTCATAGCTAGCGTGGTATCCTCTGCAACTCCAAGGCTACCTGAAAAGCGGCATCAGCAATATTATTGATGCTCGAACTTCTAAAGTGTGATACAAGTGCTTCGATCTTTGCTAACTCGGATGTACAAACAGAAAGTATCATTGAATGTGTTAGATACTGTCGAATAGCAAATCCAAGACTGTGTAAAGTTCGTTTGAGCACCAAGTGCGCGATGCCATTAATCCCGGATTCAAGGAGCATGGAGACCTTGGTGAGATTCATCATCAAATTCATGGTAGCTTCTCTTGGAGCTGCCTGGAACAGCAAAGTTATGCATTCGGAAGCCAAATCTGAAATATTTCTTCACTGGATTTGCTTAATTCTAGCAAGACTCCTACATTGCCACCAAAGTCCATTATATCTTTTATGCATTGCTGCTGGTCAGTGGCACTTTCAGTAGAGTTATTACATAAGAGTGTGGGTTCCTTTGAATAGAGAAAGGCCTTCTTTGAGCATACAGAACGTAGAAGGAATGCCCTACAAAGACCAAGAGTCGGTTCAACGAAATCTTCCATCTCCTTCGCATGTACAAACTCTAAAAGGTTTCCAATCTTTCGTACTACTTTTAATTGAGAGAGGATCTTGATTTCTAGTTCTGGAGCAGATGCCAAAGCCAGACAGAGCATTACATTGCTTACATTGATAGTTGAAAAGTCACCAAGCAGAAAATCAAAGCACTGTGAAACTGCTTTCATGTGAAGAATGTCTGAGATTTTAATGTGATTGGACTCGAGAAGCATCACGAGAAGTTTCTGAGCATATATTGGAATAGGATCTTCATCCACGATCAAAGAAGGGTAGAGAGGTAGAAAATAACCGTTCGATATTGACTTCAAATCTTCTGGCCACTTTTTATCCTCTGGCGCATCATTCAGTATAAGAACCATGACATCAAAGAAAATTTTCAAGCATAAAAATCTAGCATCTCCATCTTTATTCCTTTGTATATAGCAGTCAGACTAGGCAGAAACTGACGGAGGAAAATGATGGGGTAATTGTCAAATGCTGATGGCTCATCTGTGATTGACTCTAGAACTCGCAAAAGAGTTATCTGAAAGTCATCTCTGCCCTGAAATATACAAGAACGTGGACATCATTTTCCAAGATAGAACCTAGTCATGGATTAGAAAGCAACGACAATCTCGGTCAACAAAAACGCAATAAAGACAATCCCTTTCAAGAAAAGTTCAATAATACTTACCACGAAAAACTCATGATGCAGTTTAAGAAAAAGACTTTAATTACCTCAATTATCAATATTTTTCTTAGTACTTGGATTTGTGGTTCTTCACTTTCTAAGTGACTGAATATTCTATCGTGCTTCATCTTATAATGTAATGCATAAATTTTACTTAAGTTTTACAGCATTTGGTGGGTCTTGGCCTAGTCCCCTACCTTGTACTGTTTATTTTCCTTCAGTAATTAATAAAAAAGAAATGTTTGACTAAAAAAAAGTATTATTGTGTGACATTCTAGAAGAGATGTTCATAAATGCATATTGATGACCTGAGAGAAAGGACAAGTCCGGACAAAAAAAGTAGTAGAGTAACTTGAGTTAAATCTAAATGCAATAGCAGGGGATTTCCATTTGATGCAAATGTATTCAGTTGCTAGTATAATGGGAGAAAAGGTATCAGGAAGAAGATATATGCAGTAAGAAATTTGGACGATAATATACATAGATTAGCAAGACTTCTGTGCATATTAGACTTTGAGTTGGAAAAAGAAAAGAAATAAAAAGTTTGGAAGCTGTAAATAGGTGTTTTCTACTTTCTGCAACAAATCTAATGTATATTAGGATAGACCTACCATTACGGGTTTATATGTAGATTTAACTTCATCAAGCTTAGAAAAAAAACTCTAAGCCTTGTCTTTAATTCACAAATGGAACACATCCAATGATATCCCTTATGTTATGGTACAATAGGATTCATAAAGATATGCATAAAATATACAACAAACAACAGCTTCAGTTTGCATTCATGTACCTGGAAAGGTGACTCAGTCAGTTTAAGAAGATTTGCCACCTGCTGCAAGACCTGTTCAGTGACCATTGAACGCTTGAATAAAGAACTCCCTAAAAGATGAAGAACCACAGGAAAGAACTGAATACTGTTCTTTGGAGAACTTCGGCTATTGTGACCAATAACTTGTCCATGACGTCTGCCTCCCATAAGTTGCTGAACATCTCCTGTTATAGTTTCTAGCAGACCTGGTACTATAGATGCCACAGCATGCACAAAAGCATCTAGACAATGCTGCAAATATTTTCTTTCTCTTTTTGAAAGCCTATCCACAGCTGATAGAATTCTTGCATTGCAAAAGAGATGAGGGAGCCATCTCTTTCCAATTTTACATAGTAAAGCCATAAAAACCAGTGTCTTCCTTCCCTTCAGAACTCCCTCCTGCTCAATAAGAGATAACAGATTTGGAAGAAGATTCTTATCTTCCATCAAGGGAAGAAATTGACGTCCAACATTTGCCAGCAAATGATTACCAAGCATCACCATGTTTAGAATGTTCAAACAGATTTGTTGTTCACGTTGATTTCCCTTGAAAAGCTCGCTCGAAGTGATGTCCTTAATAGGAAGTTTCTCTACAACCTGTTGCATGCTGGGAGGGCTAAAACGAACCAAACGAACCAAACATGATCCTGCCGTGAGCTTCATGTTTTCTTGTTTGTTTCCCTGGAGCCCTAAATATGTAGCAGAGATTGCTAATTACATCCTGGCTAGTGAAACGAGATGCCCAGTAGCCACCATGACTAGAAATGTTCTCTATTGTTCTTAAAGCATAAAGGGGTTAGGTCATCCTCTCCTTTCCGTAAAACCGATGCAATCAAAGAGATCAAAGAACTTGGAACCTGCCCAAAGATTGAGAAAATTACCATAAAACCATGTCAACAAACACACATAAATAAAGTAAACAACAACAGTATGGAAATCTGCACTCTTCGTAAATATCTTATAATCACAATTATATGATGGCAAAATAATAAATATTTCACAATATATGATGGCAAAATAATAAATATTTCACAATTATATGATGGCAAAATAATAAAATTTCACCAATTATATGATGGCAAAATAATAAATATTCATATTTGATCGAGAATTTCCTAAGGTCGTGGTGGGAGGAAAAAATCTAACCTGCCATCCAGAAGAGTGCCGGTTGTCTTTAGATGGAGATTCCTGGGGCTTAGTATCCATAGCATGATCATTAAGAGTAGATATGTAAAAGA
>CAJQUN010002810.1:0-22186 GCA_907163345.1 Haberlea rhodopensis | reverse complement strand
ATTTTATTAATAACTTGAAAAATATTCATACTTAAAACAAATGGAACTACTGAACATCAGAATAACTCTTAAATAAAAACTCCTAAACCAAGCTTCCTAGTAACCTACGATTGTCAATGATGCCTTGCAGGTTATTGTTGACATCCTGGAGGTGGTTGATGATACCCCAATAACCATTGTTTTTTTACTCCCAAGCGATTATTCGCAGTCTCGAGGGTGAGAACTCGTCTACCATTCGCTCTGACTGTTGCCTTTGTACTAGGTATTTTTCAGCTTCAGTCTTGTGGAGTTTATCCAATCGAGCGACTTCATTGTTTGCTTCTTTGAGCTGTTCGTCGCTTGGTGGTGGTAGTAGCCGAGCCTATGAACATCACCATCTACTAGCTCTAGCAGTTCGGATTTAGATCCTTTGAGTTCCTCCACTTCTTGTTATAAGCTATGGATCCTGGCGGTCTGGGCTCGGGTCGACATCACCTAAACCAATAACGGAACTAGTTAAGGCAAACGAAATACTTGACAAAATCATTTTAAAAACAATGATCAATAGCATGAAGCAAAAATTTTGAATTTTGCATTCTGAAATTTTTATTTTTTTTTTAAATCTGAAATTATGGTTTATAAGCCCGAAATTAGGGTTTCGAAATATCCCTAATCGATGCTTGAAATCCGAAATTGACAGAGAGCTTTCGATCGACATGCTTGGAGGATCAATCTATAAATTTTAATTTCAAAACGACAAAGATATAATCCAAAAATCGGGGAATGAAACATAATTTGGGAATTAGGGTTCTTGGCTTCGAACGAGAAATTGATCGGGCAAACACAGTCCGATCGACATGAAATTTTTGACAGTAAGATCGACTGGAAGAGACGATTCCAATGGTATACTTGACGACGGTTATCGTGGCGGCAGGCGGCGGTGGCGATTTGCAGCTAGGTTTCGATTTTTCGATTTTCGAAATAATTTTTTTTTAAAATTCTTAAAAATGAAATTCCTTAAAAATAAATTTTTTTGGGACTAGAATAATCGGTATTCACGTGATCAATCAGATTGAACTTCTGATTATCGTAATTGTCGTGAATCGATCTTTTCCCTCAACTGTATTTACTTCTCCAGTTGGTCTGTTTTAACGGGATTTACCTTCTAGTATTTTTATCAACTAGAAATCTTTTCCCAGCGGGATTATGGAACCTGGCTCTGATACCACTAAAATGTCACGCCCCGAGACCGGTGTCAATAACACCGGCATTGATTTCCAATAACAACTTGAAATCAATAAGCCTCGTAATATCGTAATAAACAAAAACCAGTCTATATTCCATAAAAATGATCATTGTCTTTACAACTGAATTTAAAAAGCATAAATTAAATCCTAAACATCTTAAACGAAATTGAATAACAAAATCGTACTTAGACAAGGTTTTAAAGTCTTAGATCTTAGAAAAGCAGCGGATCACCAACCCCAAAATTGTGGTGTTCTTCTTCGGCTTCAACTTTTTCCTCAGCTTATCTGGGAAGGTAGAGTAAGGGGTGAGTGTTTTGGAAAATACTCAGCAAGCGGGGGCCAATCGATATGACAATATAATAGTTTTCATAATTTTCCAAAACATATATCTTAATCAAACATATATTGATATGAATGCATCTTAACATAATTGCTCCATCGAGCCATAACATAACATATCATATCATTCATAATTTTTATAAGTTAAGCACAATAAATCATCTAGATTCCTCTTGGTACTGCTATCAGTCTCTAGACTTATCCCTCGTAGAGATGAGGTCATGCATCGGCTTATCCACAAAGAAAGGGTGGAAACTCCAGAAACAACGGTAACCACCGTATAAGTTCATGTAAACGGTTATATCCCACCGCATCAGGGTCATAAAGGAATCCATTTCCAATCAGATTTCAAAGTTTAAAGTGCTTACAAATTAATACTTTTCTTAATTTCAATATAGTTCATATCGATTGAGAACTTAAAAACATACATATTATTTTCAAAACGAAACGAATAACTAGAAAAAAAAACCCACTTACAGCGTGAAGACGTGTTTGATCAATATAGGATGCGAAACAAACGAATTTCAATCCTCCAAAACCAAAATCAGAATGCCTACTTTTCGAACCAGATTCTGGACAATATTCGAAACAGATTGCTGGTTTAACTTTCAACCAAACTGATGAACTTAATCGAAGGTTTAGTTACTGCAATAAGGCTAAAATTACTAGGTTTGGTTCTCGGAAACTTGCTATTAATATGGAAAGGATTTGGACAGAATTTAAACTGAACCTTGGTGATTTAAGTATCGACAATTGGATACGGAACTACTGCTTGATTTTTGGTGATGGTTGCTTGGATGATTCAATGTTTTAGGCGCTGTAAAGTGGCTAAGATTGGTGGAAAAATAGTGCAGAACTTTGGCTTGATCCTTCGGTGATTGTGGCTGAAAGAATATCAAAAATTCTGCTGCAATGCTTCTGGAAAAATCAACGCAGAAGCTATGGCTTTGTGGAGGGTTATACTCGAATTTATAGGCTTAGAAGAAGAAGTATTATTATGGTGCAGAGACTACCAAGGGTTGCTCCTATTTAAAGGTAATTTGGCTGGAACAATTCTAGGAAGATAGAGGTGTAAACCTTCGAAATTTTAGGTGAACCAATTTGTGTAGATTGTGCAGATTCTGTGACGATTTGTGGCTGGAGGAGAGGTGGAAAGAATTTCGAAACTACTAGCTTAAACTCATGAACTTCTTGCCAAGGCTTTATCGAGAGTTTCAAGGAGAAGTATGAGGAGTTTTAGAGGTGCAAACCATCGAGTTTTATCGAAACAAATCTGTGCAGATAAGTGATGATATAGAGCAGATTTTTTTGTTCGATCCAAGTTGCTGCAAATCGATGAATTAATGGAAGAGTTTGTGATGGTTTGGGACTCCTTGATGCTATGGTAACTCTTGGCTAGAGTTTAGAAAATTGCAAACTCCTTTTAACAAGAATTTTTAAATACCCAAAAGAGTTAATCATGGTTTAGTTAACTCATGACTCAAAAATCCGGGTCTTTACACCGACACCCACCAGCTCCAGCTGGAACCGCGTGATTTTGTATATTTATCGTATAGTTGCAATTTGACAATTAGCAAACTTGGGTGTTTCCTATTGCGATGGTTGCTACTATTCCTCGCCTCACTACCTTGGAGGTTTCAGTTTCGTTGGCTCCCGTAGGTTGGGACGCTTGCCTCACAGTCGTTCTTTTGCTTTCCTTTGTTCCAACTCTTACTGGTCGGATTCTACTGGCTCTGGGTTCTCTGTTGCAGTGCGTACTTTCCATCGGTGAAGTTCCTTAGGGGATTGAAGGTGCTACGCCGATATTTGGTGTAGTGGTGTTCCCCAATTCCGTTTCTTTACATGCACTTTTGCACACCCTGGTATTGTTCTTCTATTTGCTGGCGATGGTTGCATGGCAACCCCGCCACTTCCTATGATTCCTCTTTGTTGGGATGCTCGGGGTTTGGGGGAAGCCCAAGCATTCAGTTGCTTATGGATGTCTATTCGTGAAATATCCCCACCTTTTGTGCTCTTTTATATCTATGTTTTATCTAGTACCGTCGTTTATTGTCATTTTGGCTTAATATATGATTGGAGACTATTTTGTGATCCGTTGTCTCGATGTTATGCTATTTTGTGTGGTATTTTTGTAATCTCCATATGCTTCTAATATCACTTTTGTCATGTTGTGGCTTGTCCTTTTTGGTGATTTTATTTTAGTGAAGCTGCTATATTGTCTTGTCTGTTTGGTGGTGATTATTCGTTTTTTGCCTCATTGTTGAAGTTATGTTTGGCCATGACTACTTGACATTTCGATTTCGTGTGTCAACCAGTGCTGTTCCTTGGACGCTGGTTCTTAGTATGAGATTTGGATGCGAGAGTATGTGCCTTTGTTGTCTCTTTTCAGTTTACAGCTCTCGTATATCCTTCTTTGTTCCTTCAGTTATGAAAGACAGTTTTATTGTCCAACCTCTTCTGGGGCTGTTTGGTTTGAGAGGATCTGGATTTGTTCTGATAGTCTTTGTTTTCTCCTGGTCAAATACAATTACTTATGTAGTGAACTATTTAACCTTAATCATTGATCATTGTTGGCTTGTGTATTTACGAATGTTTAGTTGGTCTGGAGGCCTTAAATGCATATTTTGTTATGCATATCGTTATTTTGATATAAATTTTTTTGTTAACAAAAATATAATTAATTTTTATATTATTTAAATAAAAAAACTCTGACCAAAATCCAACGCCATGCGTAGAGTAGACCTCATCCTATATTTACATTTTACATCGACGATTCGACGCAAGTCTATTGCAGACAGCGCCACCACGAAATGGGTGCCCTTCGACTTCCTTCCCTCACTTCACTATCCTTCGCCGCTGCCGCAGCAATTCCCGGAACCACCGCCGCCACCAGATACGACTTCCCCTCCGTCGCTTCCCCGCCTCCAATTTCTCCTCCCAAAGCAGCAGCTCCGCCCAGAAAGAACTCGCTACTCCTTCCGAACTCAAAGACGGCTCGCCGAAGCCCAAACTTCAGCAAGAAAAAGAACGGGTTATTGCCCCTCGCTCGCAGGACTTTAATGCTTGGTATCTAGACATAATTGCTAATGCCGAGCTAGCTGATTATGGCCCTGTTCGTGGCACCATGGTTATTCGCCCCTACGGTTACGCCATTTGGGAGGCAATTCAGGTTTGATTGTTCTTACTGAGTCTTCGTAAGTGAAAAGTTTGGATTTGTTTCAATTGGGTTGTTTTGATGGGCGCAGGAGTACTTGAATGTGAAGTTTAAGGAGACTGGTCATAGTAATATGTATTTCCCTCAGGTGAGGTTCATCTATCATTGTACTGGTAGTATTTGGTACGTTTTCAATTGATTTATGGAATTGTTGGTAGTTTCTTGTGCATTGAATCGACCAGCTTCTTGATTTGTTATGAACTATGGGTATTTTCTTCTTGTTAGTGAATTCCTTTGAAGTTAATCTTATTAGATTAGATAAGTGTTAGCTACCGAGTTTTGGTTGAGCTGAGTAACTTGTGTCCAACGCATAATTTATGGTTATACATTTTTTAGCTCTTGAGAAGTGTTTGGAAGGTGTTCTTGGCTCGTCACGGGGCCTGAGCCTATGGGCCATGGCACTTTCTGATACCTATGAGAAAGGGAACATCTTTTGTTAAATTAAGTGGTTACTATGATTATAATTTTCTTGGTCCCACTGTTTGACAAGAATATTGGTGCAGTTTATACCATATTCATTCATTGAGAAAGAAGCTAGCCATATTGAAGGTTTTAGTCCCGAATTAGCTCTTGTTACAATTGGAGGAGGAAAGGAGCTTGAAGAAAAGCTTGTGGTAAATAGACTTCTTACACTCTTTTCCCTGCCTTTTTTTGTGTTTATTTAGAAAATCAAACAATATTCTTGGTAAATGCTGAAATGAACCTGTGTTTACTTTTTGATTTTTTCCTTGTTGAGGTTCTGGCAGGTTCGACCTACTAGTGAAACAATTGTTAACCACATGTTCACTCAATGGATCCATAGTTACCGTGATCTGCCGCTTATGATCAATCAGGTAGCCTCATGTGCTTTTTCTTTTTTCAGTTTTCAACCTGTAGGAATACTGCTTGCTGATTTTTTGTGATCCTTATTTAATATGTTTCAGTGGGCAAACGTGACAAGGTGGGAGATGCGTACCAAACCATTTGTCAGAACTCTTGAATTTCTTTGGCAGGAAGGTCACACGGCTCATGCCACTCCAGAGGAGGCTGAAAAAGAGGTTAATTCTTTGTGTTCAATTAGATGTTCATGCAGCTCCAACTATTTGCACTTTCATTTAACCAACTCTTCTACTGAACTGCAGGCGCTACAGATGATTGACGTATATACTAAATTCGCTTATGAGCAAGCTGCAATACCTGTTATTACAGGTCGCAAATCAAAGATGGAGACATTTGCGGGTGCTTCAAAGACCTATACTATTGAAGCAATGATGGGTGATCGGAAAGCTTTGCAATCAGGAACAAGTCACAACCTTGGGCAGAATTTTTCTCGTGCATTTGGAACACAGGTTGGTGGCATATATGTTAAGATCTTTAAACTTTTTGCCTTTCTCAGTATGTGCGCATGTATATCCCTGATTCCATAAGTAATATGCTGATAGGTTAATTAATCTAATAATCTGTGTACCTATACAGTTCACTGATGAGAATGGGCAAAGGCAACATGTATGGCAGACATCATGGGCAGTTAGCACAAGGTTTGTTGGTGGTATAATTATGACGCATGGAGATGACAGTGGCTTGATGCTTCCTCCAAACCTAGCACCTGTGCAGGTACATGGAAGACTTCACTGATATCTCATGCCATTGTTAATATGATTGGATTTTTCATGTAGTTAGTTGCTGAATTCATGAAATTACGGGTCACTTGATGCTTTGTAGTGCTTGACTCCATCTTGTAAGATCGAAAAATTTGTGCCGGTAGTGCTAACAATCAATAGTTGAACAAAATGTATGGCACGTGATGAACTCTTTACATTTGTACATGTGATAGAGACACCCAATCAAATGGTAATATCTGTACTTAGTAATAGAGAGTTTCAATTTTTATTAATGTGGGCTTGCAGGTTATGATAGTTCCAATCTGGAAGAAGCCCGATGAGATAGCAGGAGTTTTAAGTGCTTCCTCATCCGTGAGAGAAATTCTTCAAGCTGCCGGAATCAAGGTTAAAGTTGATGACTCAGAGCAGAGAACACCTGGATGGAAGTTCAATTTTTGGGAAATGAAGGTATGTTCGACCGAGTTAGATCATGTTGTTTCACTCTATAATATTACATTATGGTGGGATGTATTAGACTGTCCTTAAGGCTCTTTACTTTAATTAGGGTGTCCCTATTAGGATTGAAATTGGTCCTCGAGACGTCGAGTTCGAGTGAGAGTGTGGTGGTTTCTAGAAGAGATATTCCTGGAAAACAAGGAAAAGAATTCGGTATATCCATGGAATCGTCAACTTTGGTGGCTTATGTAAAAGGCAAGTTGGATGAGGTTCAATCTTCACTTCTAGAACGAGCAACATCATTCCGAGATAGGTGAGTGAGCAAATTTTTTATGGTCTATCATCTCCTGGAAAAAGAAACTATCAAGGTAGAAAAACACCTAGTCTATTTGATTCTGTATGATAACTTTTTCACAACAGAAATAATAAAATCTTACCACATTTATTTAATATTGCAAAGCTTTGACTTAATAGAGGGAAAAAGGCTAACACTGATCATCATGATGATACTATTTTTGCTTGCTTCTGACCAAAGAATTTCATTTTCTAGCAACATTGTTGACGTGGTTTCCTATAACGAACTTAAAGAGGCAATAGCCCAAGGAAAATGGGCAAGGGGCCCTTGGTCTGCCAGGTACTTTTAACACCCCCCTCTCTAAAATTACTTGTCCGGCTTTCGTAACACAAGATGCATGGAAATTCCTTATTACTCGGGCATCTGGCATCCTATGTGAGAGATTCTTTATTTGTGCATACAGCGACAAAGACGAACTAAAGGTGAAAGAAGAAACGGGGGCGACAATTAGATGTTTCCCTTTTGAACAACCAACGGGGATAAAGAAATGCTTGATGACTGGCAATCCAGCAGATGAAGTTGCAATTTTGCGAAATCTTATTAGTCCTGAATAATCGAAGCACCAAATGTTGGGATTTTCAAGTTCAACCGTCCACACTCGAGTTACATTTTTTTCTCTACACAGTATTCAGGGGATTTCTGTTCTTCTTGATTAAAGAACAATAAAATTTTGTGTTCTATATATTTTTAGAAACTGTCACTCTTTAATTGTGTACATTATGGGAAACTACAGATATTGAGCATTGCAATCTAAACTGTTTATTCAGTGTGCTGTTATTGGATATTTCTCTAATGTAAGGATTGAAAGCAGAATAATGTTAAAATTAAATCAAATAGACGAATTAAATCAACATATATCTGTCAAAGTCAAAAAAAAAATGAAATTATGGTTAAAAACTTGACTTTTTTTTTCTTTTTTTGAGTAGTTTAAAAAGTCGAGACTTGAAGGAACATCAAAGTCCAAGCCCGACATTTCCATGTGAGCTTTATTAAAATATATCATTTGCTTGACATCACAAGCAAGTCCAGATACTAAAAATATGTGTCTAGTTGACTCGGATACAAGGATATGAGTAAGATAAGATATGAGCACGGTGACACATATTTTCAAAATTAATGATATATTTTTGTCCATGAGTGCAACAATATGAGATAATAAATTTTTATTGTTTATACATATTTTATACACACTGTCATAAATTATTCAAGAAAATATTTCATTAACATACATTTTAATAATAAAATTGAAAACGATATAAAATTATAAACAAATCATTCAAAAATCAAATCATACAAAAAGTACCACTCATATTACACCATGTCTTGTCGTGTCAAAGCGTATCCGTGATATCCCTGAGAAGGGTTTTCCGTATAATTATATATATATATATATATATATATATATATATATATATATATATATTGATGTAAGAATTTGATGGATTTGGATATCAAATCCTTAATACAAATTTATTTAAATTGTTTAGCTAATTTGAAATCCATAGATTTCAAATACACAATATTCAATTTTAAGATATTTTTCAAATCATTAATACAAATTTATTCAAATTGTTTGGCTAATTTCGAATCCATAGATTTCAAATACACCATATTCAATTTTAAGACATTTTTACCAAGATAATTTCAAATTCCTAATTACTGAAATCATTTCAAATCCATATTTCTAAATTCATTGTTGAAATAAAATACTACAATCCAAATATAACCTAAATTTATTCAGTTATACAACATATCCCACATAATTTATTCTCAAATTACCACCTTTCAATTAAATACTATACATAATTTATTCTCAAATTACCTCTTTTTCTCAATTAAAAATCAGTCACATAGGATATGTATTTAATCAATATTGGTCCAAACATTTATGATTAATCAAAATTAGTCCCAAAGGATATGAGTTTAGTCAATAATAGTATTACGTTTAAGACTAATCAAAATTGGTCACATGAGATATATGTTTAATCAAAAGTGGTCCCAAAACTCATTTCAATTATGGGAACACTTTGGTAAAACATAATTTTCGTGGGATCAATTTTGATTAGTCCTAAATATTTGTGACTATTATTGATTAAACTCGTATCTTATTGGACTAACTTTGAAATTTATCGTTTAAATTGAGTCCCATTAATAGCTTATACTTTTATTTTAATTTAATTATATTGCTTATTATAAAGTCTGGATTCTATGATAAAAATATTTGTAAATATGATAATTATATCACAAAGTGCTTGCCAGTTGGATAACATATTCAATTACCAAATGATATTTTTAAAGAAAGGCTGGATGATATTTTTTAAGAATATTTGTCACTCAAACTGCCACAAAGTCAACGAAGCAATTGCAAAAGATAAGGACTTCCAAAGCCTGGAATTTTTGATGCTATCCTAGGAACGATGTCCTAAATAATTTGATAAGAGTAGCATCAAAGAAACCCTCCATATTATATAATAACATAGTGAGATGGCAACGAGCAATAATTGTGAGAACAAATGTTCTTGGCTGATATACTCCAAACTGGCAGAGCATATCTTTGAATTTTTATTCCAAAGAAAGTGGTGTTAAGATGGATGCTGGCTTAATTTGATTCAGATAAATAACTATATGCATTAATTAATTTGATATTACCACATAAGAAGACTGGTAGCTTCCCAGATTTCTATAGATAGAAATTAAATTCTCTATCTTTAAAACGATATTCCCCAGAAGAAAAATCAAAAGAAGGATTCAGGATGTCAAAACACTCCGGATAAATCGTGGTAGTTTCGGGAGTGCTGGGGGTACATATGCTGCGCCTCAGTGCTCCCAACATTGCCCGGAGTTTGTTCAGGCGGTGTTTGGACGTATGCAATCCTTGGTTCGATTCTTCTCTACTTAATTAATTCTAATTTTTGAAGCCTAATTTTTCAACAGGAATACGTTTCTTTATTAGTACAGTACGTGTCACAAATTGATAATATATTGGACAGTTGTAAATTTTGACTTTTTGTGGTGTGTGTGTGGGGCATAAATATGAGAGCATAACTTTGGAGTGGAGACTTGGGGGGAGCAGGAAGAACAAAAGCAAACGCGTCTAAGGAAAAAAGAGAAAAGCAAATGATGCCTTTTGTATATTCCATATGCCATCCCTCCTATTTAATTATTCTATAAATTATTATTTACTTAGTTTATTATTTTTCCAGTTTGAATTTAGAGAATATCAAATTTTGATGGGATTTTTTCCCCTTTTCTATGCGTGGTTCGATTCGATTATGTTAGAGTGTTACTTTTGGGGCAATATTCGAATTAGAGCTTTAGTACAAGTAACTTGCAATTTATGTTTCTGTCTGTTGGTTCTATATGTTTAAATAGACGAATTTAATCAGATTACAATAACCATGCAAAATAAATTATACTGAAATAGTAAACTTATAACTACATTTTATATATACTATTCAAAGTCTTCGCAACAGGAAACTGGAACTAATTCTGGACGATGTCACATCAAGCCGTGTGTCCATAAACTCAAATTTGCCCGTCTAAGCTTTTGATCTCCTGGACAAGTGAGTTCCAAGGTACAACACATAATCACCTCTGCTCGAATTGAAGCAGAATTTCGAGCAGACTCTTTCGAACTTGTATTTGTATAGCACTCTCAAATATGAATGTATGAATGATTTTCACGGATGCTAAAAAATTGAAGTTGGTGTAGTTTATATAGCTGAGCATCAGACCTTCCAAAGGTCAAAAATTTCAGTGCAATGTTTAGTGGGTTAGCTGAAGAGTCTGAACTTTAATCTGTGATTTAAGTCTCATATCTAAATCAGATTAACTCGAATTAAGTCTCACACTTAAGCCAGATTTAACTCAACATTAACACAAAAAAATAAAGGTCAGGAATATGAGAAGATAGTTCTTCCCAGAAAATCAAGTAGTAAAAAGATAAGGCTGCCTTCGCGACAGCGACTTTGACTACTCTCTCTTGATTTATTGCTCAATACAAACAAAAAATCAATTGTTCCAAAATCTCAATGTTGGATTCTTAGCCAATTCAATTCACTTACCAATTAAACCAAAAAAATGGGATTGGGCATAAATCAACCAATTTCACCTACACTATTTAGTGAAAGTCACGGTTGTATTCCTATAATAACAACATTATAATAAAAGATTTATTATTTGACCTCTAGTATGAACAATAACAAATGTATTCCTAAATAACAACATTATAATATCACATCTTCTAATTTATAATTGATATATGAAAATTACAATATATCCCATATAATTTGACATAAAATATAGGGATAATTATATCTACACCCCATCGACTTTAGCTTACTTACAGAAACCTCTAATCAACTTTGAAAAATTACAGAGACCTCTAATCTTGTGTAACGCCGTCAAAAAATTAACAAAACTTGTAAAATGATGTTTTTGCCCTTTTGTATATATGTAATATAAAATTTTCAAAACATTACAGAAACACACACCCCCCTAAAGTATATTTAATATAAAATTATAAAAATGTTACAGAAATACCCCTTATAGTATACAGAAATGACAGTTACACCCCCTATGATGTCATATTGTTTTGTTTCAAAAAATTATTTATTAAATATTTTTAAACTATAAACTAGTTTTCATATTAATGAAATATTTTTAAAAAAATTATATATAAAAATTCGTTCAGAATGAACTAATTATATTATTCTAATAGTATCAAACACATCAATATGATCATAAAAGATCTTGTAATATCAAAACACTCAATATCTTTAACATATTTAAAATAAGATTATCCAAATATTTTAACATCTTATTCTTAAAATAAGACTTCACAGCATATGAACTATTTAAAATACTTTAACAAATATCTTTTAGCCAATTATATGTTTAGAAGTTGAATATAAATGATATTACTTATGTTTTATGACATGATCTTTAATGATAATCGATGTTTTATCGATTCGATTTGTTCGATTTAATGTAAATTTCAGTTAGTTCGGTTGGCTAAAAAATAAATTCGGTCGGTCCAGTTTTACGATTTTGGTCAGCTCAGACTGAATGATCACCCTAGTTGAACTCGTATTTGAGTAGTTTATTTTCAAAGTTTATATTTTTATCTCGTTTCTCAAATTATTAATTATATATTATTTATATTTTAAATCATTTATTGAAAGTACAATGATTATATATTATCAAGTTTTTACGGTATGTTTTGGTGAACTAATATTTATTGACGTCAATTCGGAAAATGAAAATCAAACATATTATCTTTACATCCCCACAAAATTGCAAATTACTTTTTGTCCCCTTCAACCTAAATTCTAAATCTGTTTCTGAGATGTTATTGTTGAAATTAGAGGGTGAAATTTATTATTGTTCAAATTAGATGTAGTCTAAAGATAATTCCCCATTAGAATTTAATTTTGTGGAGATCATTGTCATATATACATTGTTGGGTCCACTCAAAATTTGATGTATATGTTTTGCTACATATTGTGTTTATCAAACGTGATTCATGACAATGACTTGTAGCCCATCTGACATCGGTCATAATTATGATATGGAGGTCATGTTCGATGCTCTGTTCCCCAACCCAAGTAGTTGTAATATTTGCACAAAAACAAATGTGACTCATCTCGACATTAAAGATTTAGCCTAATGATTATCACAATCCTTAGTGAGATCGACTCAAATTTGAGTTTTGTAAGTAAAAAACTCACCACCCCGTATAATAAATAAAATAAAAATGTGACTCGTCTCGTACGATACAATAGGAAAAGCATGTTTTTGATAATTTTATACATGTGAAATTTTGAATTTTGTTGGAATAAACATGTTTTAAATTTAAATACGTAAATGCACGAAAGATAAATTAAAAGAAAACGTGAAATTAACCAAGCGAGTAAACCTATTATGGATTGCCAAAATAATTAAATGACAAACCAATTAGAAAATTTAGCCAATTGATTTCACCGTACAGTCCAATTATTTTAGTGGTGTAAAAAAATTATTTCATTCTTGAGAGAACGTGTTGTCCAAATATAAACATGTCCATTTAATGTCCTATAATATTGTCAGGATCGATTCCAGGGGTGGGTTGCCATTCCACACCCGAGTTCAACCAACTTGAGCTTTAATAACTCGTGTTCTTGAAATTATTGCACCGAGAGATTATATCGAGTTCGGTTACAAAACCGAGCGGAAGATACTCGACATAGCCCGCTCTATAACCGATTAAACATTTGAAAGGCTTTTTAAAGATATGTAATTAAAGTAAATAAACAAGCATTTGTTTATGGAAGTTCGAAGGCGGTGTAATCCTTCTACGTCTCCCATTCTTCCACCTCATGGAAGGATTCCACTATAAGACTTTGATTTATACAATCCCGTTGTATAAACCCGATCCAGTTGGGAATTCCCCATCCAACTAGAACTCCTAGCAACTCAACTATGTATGTTCTTTAATGTCTCACATACATAGACCTCTCATCGGTTGTGATAAATCATCAACCGTTACAATGATACTCACTCTTCTATTTTAGCTCACAAATACAATGAATAGAATGAATACAAAGGCACAAATGATTCCATAATGAATCTGATACAGCAAGGTAAGAGGTGCCAAAGGTTGGGGAGTGCTCTTCATTTAGCAACTTTTGTCTTTGAAGTTTCCAAATTGAATCCCAAGTGGGTTTGCTTTGAAAGGCTTGGATTGATCTTCAATCAGCTGTTATTGAGCTTCCAAATCATGTATATATAGCCCCAAGTAATGATATATACGTTAGACACAAGAATATGCCCGTTGGAGAAGGTTCTGCACCATTCCCGAGCTTGCAACAGTCATATTCTGGTTCTGGGCTATTTGTATTTCGGACCGGACTGGTCTGGTCTGCTGGTCTGCTCAGCTGGTCTGGTTCAGTCTGGTCAGCTGTTCTGGTCTACTGTTCTGGTCAGCTGGTCTGGTTCAATCTGGTTTGCTGGTCTGGTTCAGTCTGGTATGCTGGTCTGGTCTGGACAAGTCAGTCTGAAGCAAGACAAGTTTGATACAAAAACAGCTTGACAAACTTGCTCTTCTGATCTGTTGCTTGTAGCTCTTGATTTTTTGATTTCTGGGCAAAGTAATCTACATGAAAGTTGTAGCCTTTTCTCTTAGCTTTCCACGGTATCAAGAATCGCTTGATTTCAAGTTCGTATGAGAGAGTTATACTTGAAATACGAGGTGATGCTCCTACTGTCTGTTTGCTGGATGCAGCAGCACATAGCGTGAATTGCAGAAGATTTTTGGTCATCTTAACGTCCGATTAAGTCTTTGACTTCCAAATATGACTTGTAGATCATTGTCTTAGCTTTCCAACCCATACTGAAGCGTCCTGTTCCGATAAGCGAGCTAAGAGTTATGCCCACCAGACTGACAGTCGCTTGCTGTAACAGCTCGATCTTACATGCGTCACATGGCGTGACTTGCAGAAGATTTTTGGCCATCTTAACGTCCGATTCAGTTTGTCTTCCAAATATGACTTGTAGATCTTTGTCTTAGATTTCCAACCCATACTGAATCGTCTCGTTCCATTAAGCGAGCTAAGAGTTATGGCCAACAGACTGACAGTTGCTTGCTGAAACAGCTTGCTGTTTCTTCGCGATACAGCTCGATCTTGCAGGCGTCTTTTCTCCTTGATAACATTTGAACTAGCCGATCTGTTGTGAAATATGACTTTTATTAATTTGAGTTGGCTGTTCAATATCTTTGGAAGCACGCCATTTCGATATCCGAGCTATTAGATATGATCGAAACAATCCGCTCTACCAGGATTTCAGACTTGGTTCGGCTTGATATTTTCAAGCTACTTCTTTGTAATTCATCAAGTTCATAATTATGATCTATGAACTGCACACTTGATGAAATATGTTAGCAACACAATAACAAGTTTTGTTAACATCAAAACCAAGATTATTCGGGTTTCCAAAACCCAACAATCTCCCCCTTTTTGATGATCACAAAACTTGAATAAAAATATGAACATTAATGCACAATGTTGCATAAAAAGAAAAATCATATTTTTTAAACAACATATTTCTCCCCCTTTTGTTATCAAAAAGGAAGACAAATAAATTTTACTCTCCCTCAAGGATTGGGATTAAACTCTCCCCTTAATTTTTAAAGGTTTGAAAATTTGAGCAAGTGAGGGGCAAATGGGGTAGGCTAAAACAAATTAAAAAATTGCAATGCACATTAATTTTTGAACAAAAATAACCTCTTTTGATGATGCATGTAGCATACTTGGCACAAATTTGAATTTCTTGACAAAACTCAACAATGTCCATTTCATCTTTTAGCGGTGGCAGCACAGTTAGTCCAACTTTGCAGAATAAATTGTATCTCCTCGTGAAGCGTTAGGCTGCAAGACCTATACCGTTGCGATCCTCTATGAGTCTAGTTTGCAACGCTAAAAACGGTTTGTCATTTGGACATCCGAGCAAGAAGTTATGCCAATTTTCCCAAAGTCGCTGCAAGCTGCCAGAAAACTAAAAATGCTTCAAAAATTGTTAGATAAAATCTCAAAATAAAAATTTTAAACTTAAAATGAGTTTAGAACAAATTGAAAATAAATTAAACCTTTAAAATAGATTTTAAATTTTTTTTATGCAAAATGAATGCAATGAAATTGATTTTTATGCTAAAAATTTGCATACACCATATTTTGAAAAAAATATGCTATGAAAATATTTCATGCTTATGAGAATATTTTGAAAATGATTTTAAAAGATATCCGCTAAAAAAATCGGTTAAAATGCTTTCTAAGAACAACCTGCTCTGATACCACTTGTCAGGATCGATTCCGGTGGTGGGTTGTCATTCCACACCCGAGTTCAACCAACTTGAACTTCAATAGCTCGTGTTCTTGAAATTATTGCACCGAGAGATTATATCGAGTTCGGTTACAAAACCGAGCGGAAGACACTCGACATAACCCGCTCTATAACCGATTAAACATTTGAAAGGCTTTTTAAAGATATGTAATTAAAGTAAATAAACAAGCATTTGTTTATGGAAGTTCGAAAGTGGTGTAATCCTTCTACGTCTCCCCTTCTTCCACCTCATGGAAGGATTCCACTAGAAAGACTTTGATTTATACAATCCCGTTGTACAAACCTGATCCAGTTGGGAATTCCACATCCAACTAGAACTCCTAGCAACTCAACTATGTATGTTCTTTAATGTCTCACATACAAAGACCTCTCATCGGTTGTGATAAATCATCAACCGTTACAATGATATTCACTCTTCTATTTTAGCTCACAAATACAATGAATAGAGTGAATACAAAGACACAAATGATTCCATAATGAATCTGATACAGCAAGGTAAGAGGTGCCAAAGGTTTGGGGAGTGCTCTTCATTTAGCAACTTTTGTCTTTGAAGTTCCCCAATTGAATCCCAAGTGGGTTTGCTTTGGAAGGCTTGGATTGATCTTCAATCAGCTGTTATTGAACTTCCAAATCATGTATATATAGCCCCAAGTAATGATATATACGTTAGACACAAGAATATGCCCGTTGGAGAAGGTTCTGCACCATTCTCGAGCTTGCAACGGTCATATTCTGGTTTCTGGGCTATTTGTATTTCGGACCGGACTGGTCTGGTCTGCTGGTCTGGTTCAGTCTGGTCTGCTGTTCTGGTCAGCTGGTCTGGTTCAATCTGGTCTGCTGGTCTGGTTCAGTCTAGTATGCTGGTCTGGTCTGGTCTGGACAAGTCAGTCTGAAGCAAGACAAGTTTGATACAAAAACAGCTTGACAAACTTGCTCTTCTGATCTGTTGCTTGTAGCTCTTGATTTTTTGATTTCTGGGCAAAGTAATCTACATGAAAGTTGTAGCCCTTTCTCTTAGCTTTCCACGGAATCAAGAATCGCTCGATTTCGAGTTCGTATGAGAGATTTATACTAGAAATACGAGGCGATGCTCCTGCTGTCTGTTTGCTGGATGCAGCAGCACATGGCGTGACTTGCAGAAGCTTTTTGACCATCTTAACGTCCGATTCAGTCTTTGAATTCCAAAGATGACTTGTAGATCATTGTCTTAGCTTTCCAACCCATACTGAATCGTTTCTTGCATATCTTTAAAATGCCTTTCAAATGGTTCATCGGTTATAGAGCGGGTTATGCCGAGTGTCTTTTGCTCGATTTTGAAACCGAAATCGATATAATCTCTAGGTGCAATTATTTCAAGAACACGAGCTATTGAAGATCAAGTTTGTTGAACTCGGGTGTGGATTGTCAACTCACACCGAATCGATCCTAACAAGTGGTATCAGAGCGGGGTCGTTCTTGGAAAGCATTTTAACCAATTTTAGATGAAAATCTTTTAAATAAACTTTTTCATGAACTTGAAATTATTTTCATAGCATAATTTTCAAAACTTGGTGTATGAAAAATTTTTAGCATAAAAATCAATTTCATTGTATTATTTTGCACGAAAATAGTATTATAATCTATTTAAATGTTCAAATTTTCGCTCAATCTGTTTTAAACTCTTTTTAACTTTAAATTGTTATTTTTGAGATTTTTTCTAACAATTTTCGAAGAATTTTAGTTTTCTGGCAGCTTGCAGCGACTTTGAAAAAAATAGGCATAACTTCTTGCTCGAATGTTCAAATGATAATCCATTTTTTGATTTGCAAACTAGACTCATAGAGGATTGCAACGGTATAGATCGTGCACCCTAATTCTTCATGAGGAAAAGCAGTTTATTCTGCAAAGTTGGACCAAGTGTGTTGCCGCAAAAAGATGAAATGAACATTGTTGCGTTTTGTCAAGAAATTCAAAATTATTGTCAAGTATGCTTTATCCCTCATCAAAAGATGTTATTTTTGTTCAAAAAACTAAATATGCTTTGAATTTTTTAATTTGTTTTAGCCTACCCCATTTGCCATCCACTTGCTCAAATTTTCAAACCTTTAAAATTAAGGGGGAGGGTTTTATCTCAATCGAGAAATATGTTGTTTTAAAAAGTATGGTTTCTTGTTATGCAACATTGTGCTTTAATGTTCTTATTTTTATTCAAGTTTTGTGATCATCAAAAATGAGGCGATTGTTGGGTTTTGAAAACTCGAATACTCTTGGTTTTGATGTTAACAAAACTTGTTATTGTGCTGCTAACATATTTCATCAAGTGTGCAGTGAATAGATCATTATTAGGAGCTTGATGATTAGCTTGATGATTAGCAAAGAAATGAGTTGAAGTAAACTGGACCAGTTGATACAAGCAAATGTCTACTGAACCAGTAGACACAACAAGTAAACCCCGAGCACTGCTGACTAAATCAACCATATCTCATTGTTTGGATAACAAAAAGACCTGATTCCAAAGGGGTTGGATAGCCAACTCAATTTACTACAAGTCACATCTCAGGCCATTAGATCTGATTCGAAGTTTTACATGACGAAAACATGTCTGAAAGGGCTTGCTGGTGCAAAGCTGAAACAACAACTGACAGATTGTAGCAGCTATGGTATATCGGTCATAACTCAGCTCGCTTATCTAAATGCGAAGATTCAGTATGGGTTGGAAAGATAAGACAAAGATCTACAAATCATCTTTAGAAGTCAAAGACTGAATCGGATGTTAAGATGGCCAAAATCTTTTGCAAGTCACGCAATGTGCAGACAAAATAGCAAACTTACAGCAGGAGCATCGCCTCGTATTTCGAGCATAACTCTCTCATACAAACTCGAAATCAAGCGATTATTCTATGGAAAGCTAAGAGAAATGGCTACAACTTTCATATTGATAACTTTGCCCAAAAAATCAAGGAATCAAGAGACATAACCAAGAGAACATATATTAGATTTTGGACAGCAAAGTCTACCAGATTGTCTACCGGGTCGTCTACCGGGCTACAAATAGACATTGTCAAGTAGACACTACACTGTAGACACTACAAGTAGATACTACCAAGTAGACATTACAAGTAGACTACCAAGTAAACACTACCAGTAGAGACTACCAAGTAAACACTACCAGTAGAGACTACAAGTAGACACTACAAAGTAGACTACCCAGTAGACACTACCAGTAAACACTATCAAGTAGACACTACAAGTAAACGTCGACCAACGGGCTTTGAAGTGCAACTATCCAACCTTTGGCACCTTTTACAAGCCTTCCAAAGCTAACTCACTTGGGATTCAATTGGGGAACTTCAAAGAACAAATTTACTAAATGAAGTGCAATTATCCAAACCTTTGGCACCTTTTACAACGTAAAACAGATATATGGTTTATGTGTAACCTATGATGCACGTACACTGACACGACACGACACGACGACGTGACACGGACACGACGACGTGGATTTTCAAAATTTTCAGGATACAACACTGATGGGACACGCATAAATAAATAAATAAATAAATATATATATATATATATATATACATACACGGCGACACTGACACGACACGACGACACAGATTTTCAAAATTTTCAGGATACGATACGGCTGTGACACGCCTGTATATAAATAAATGAATATCATTGAAATCATTTTGTGCATATATTTATATGCTTGTTTAGTCTTTTATAGTAATGTTTTTATTATATTTTTTATATTTGAATCATTTAATGTATAAATGATCGAGAGTTTAATATCCAAATTAAGAATGTTTATTTGTAATATTGTTTATATTTAGTAAGAAGGAAAAATAAACAAGGTATTATTTCATTGGAAATTTGAATTTGCACACACATAAAAACATCTATATTATAAAATAAACAAAGTATTGGTATTCGTTCATTATTTACGTACGACTGGTTAGTCATGCGAGTTTAATGTACTTGTATATAATTATCTAATATATATTTATATAGTTTCGGTGTTGGTTGTTAGACTTAGTTTTGTTTGTAGTAGTCATATAGTATCTGTAAATGTATATCTATGTTATACTATTTTGTCTTCAAGGTGGTTGTTATTGTTTTATGTTTCATTGTTGGAGCATCGTTTGGCTTTGACTACTGAGCCTTTCGGTTCGTGCGTCATCCAGTGATATGACGCTTAGTGAGGGATTTGGGTACGAGAGCTTATTCCATTTTTGGTCATCTATCAATTTATGCTTCTCATCCATCCTCATTTGTTCCTTAAAGTATATTGGAATGCAATCTCCTTACTCGTTATATCTTGGGCTGCATGATTTGAGGGGACCTGCTTTGACTTTGATGGTTCCGGCACATTTCTGCTCAAAGTATCATGCTTCTGTACTGATTTACTTATCTAGTACACCTTTTAATATGCTTCTTCATATGTGTGCCTTTGTCTTTAACAATGATTGGAGTCGGAGTTTAGCTTCTGTTGGATCATTTGTTGTGCTCCTTAGAATAGTATGAACTTTATGGTTGTTTTTTTAAAACTCGGATGTAATTACTGATTTAGCTGACCTTTAGCATATATATTGTCTGTTTCAAACAAATATATATCAATAGCATCTAAAACTCAGAGCCACACGTTTTCAATCTGCACAAGTTATCACCTTATCTACATTATTTCAATCCTATTCTCTCATTATTATTTTTTAAGAAAAAACTATTGTTAAACTAGAGCAGTAAGCCTTAGATACAAAATGTTATAAAAATAAAGGACAGTATTCTAAATAAGGCGGATGATAGGGCCACTCACTGCTCAAATTTGACTTCAAATTTCACAGCTCTTATCATCGGCTACCTCGTTTTAAAAAAAGCCCAATAGTTTGACATAAATTTATAGCTAATTATTATTAATTACATATCTACTTATGGCGAAGTGATATTTTTATATAACTTATTTTTATGCTAAAATTTTGAGAGATATATTAAAATTAAAAGAGACTATTTAGTAATTAATTAGAACGATTATTTAAAATATGATAATTTTAGCTGTAAATAAAATTTTCATGTTTATTAATATTTTTTATATTTAGAATGATATGATCACTTACTTTATATAAGACCAAACAAGTTTTGCGGTTAAATTTGGATAAAATTGAGATAGTTTTATATCTTTTTTTTTAAATATTACACATGAAATAGAATTAATTTAAATTTAAATAAGATTACAACAATCATTGATTAAATATGTATAAGATTCAGATAGTCTTGTATTCTTGTGACATATTTGAGTTTTTTTTTAAATATTAATCATTATGTAGGATTATGAAGCCGGATAATTTTGATTACGTGATAAAAACACTATAACCCCAAATTTTAAGCTATAAGGCCATCATGCTTAATTATATACTAGTCCTTTTTTGGACGCGTTGCGTGCATATATAATATATTTTTTTTGTAAACTGTGGTGGTAAATATAAATTTTTTTTTTTTAATTTTGGCTTTTGGGATGTAATAATTTTTTTAAAAGCTTTTGTATTTTAATACTCTCCTATTTATTTTTTTGATTTTTTTATAACCAAATTAGCAGGGATCTTGCAGTCATTTAACACATTTGACATATTTGTTATTTGACAAAGTATTATGGTAAGTTCACTTTAGACTATACCACTAACACCCTCACATATTATATATATATATATATAAATATATATATTATGATGATGATAACTTGGTCTGTAATTTCGTCCACCATCAGCTATGTTTCTTCGTCGATCGCGTTCAATGGGAGATTTGGATTCGAGGGCACACCGCTTGTTGACCTTTTATAAATTTTGATCTATCGTATTTTCTTGTTTGTTCCTTCACTTTTGGAAGACAATTCCCTGGATCGACCACATCCTATGTTATATGATTTGAGGGAACCTTGTTGTTACTGCTGAGTTTTGTCCTTTCCAAGTCAAGTTCTTTGGCATATGTTGTGTTGTACTCTACCACTAGACTAGTTAGTTCGATTGTGAGCCCATAACATCTTGATCCGATCCCTCTCTTGACTCGCAAGACGCGCTTTACTCACCGTAGAATAGATCACCGTTGCACCATAGTCAATAAACAAGTAGGCAGCTATAGTTGTTGGTGTCTGTTGTTTGGTTTC
>CAJQUN010002809.1:0-22196 GCA_907163345.1 Haberlea rhodopensis | reverse complement strand
TACCAAAAACATAATTCTGACAAAATATTAGCTATTGCGTGGAGAGTAGTTAGGAATTGGGTTGGAAAGATATTTGATTCGTATTCAAAATTATTAAATCCATTATTTTACTCAATAGTTTGTGAGCCTTTCGTGAGCTTTGAGATTTTAGTATACAATATAATTATATATCACAAGTTATTTCAAACATTTCGAGCAATATTTCCAATAAGCTCGCAGACATGCTCGAATATTTTGAGCCAAGCATGAACTCGAGCCATATTCGATCCAAATTAATATTCGAGCTTCAAATCAAGTTCGAGCTTGAGTACACTTATTCGAGCTCAAAATTCGGACCTTAAACTTGTTTGATATTTGATGTGATTCAGTTTATTTGCACCCTTGGTGGAAAAGATGTAAACCAATGACAATGATTGGAATTTTAAATTCTATAATTTATAATTGAAAATTTCAAAAATAGTCTCGTAAAATATAGATATTTACATATAGTAACAAGTTTTTTACAAATCGAATATAGTTCCAAAATTTTTTTTAACAAAAGTAATCCCAATTTTGTTAAAGGTTTAGGGTCTATTTTTTCTAAAAATATAGTGCGAGACCATATTTGATAAAAAAATAATTTATGTGAGACTAAATTTTGTTGAAAAATAATTTCTTTGATACTATATTTCTTCGAGTTCGTTGCTCGAGTTCGCTGCCCTCTACTGGTTCAAGTTGCTGGCCTCTACTGGTGCAAAGTCCGTTGGCTCAAGGTCTATGCCAACCTCGCTGTTCAAATTCTGCTGTCTGTTCTCTTGATTATAGCTCTTGATTCGTTGATTTCTGGGGTAAAATGATCAACATAAAGTAAAAGTTGTAGCTCTTTCTCTTAGCTTTCCACGGAATCAAGAATTCTCAATTTTGTTTTGTATAAGAGAGTTATGCTCGAAATAAGGCGATGCTCCTGCTTAAGTTTGCTGGATAACACACATGACGTGATTTGCAGAAATGTTTGGCCATCTTAACGTCCAATTCAGTCTTTGACTTCTAAAGATGATTTGTAGATCTTTGTCTTAGCTTTCCAACCCATACCAAATCATCCCCCGTTTCAATAAGCGAGTGAGAGCTATGGCCGATATACCACAACTGCTACGATCTGTCCGCTGATGTTTCAGCTTTGCACAAGCAAGCTCTTGCAGACATGTTTTTGTCATGTAAACCTTCGAATCAGGTCTGCTAGCCTGAAATAAAACTTGTAGTAAATTGAGTTGGCTATCCAACCCTTTTAGAAGCATGTCGTTTCAAGGTCCGATCTATGAGATCTTATCGATTAAGTCAGCTGCGCTCGAGGTCTACTGGTCAGTAGACCTTTGCTTTTGTATACTAGTCCATTTTACTTCAACCCATTTATTTGCTAATCATCAAACTCCTAATCATGATCTATTCACTGCACACTTCATGAAATATGTTAGCAACACAATAACAACTTTTGTTAACATCAAAACCAAGATTATTCGGGTTTTCAAAACCCAATAGACGTAAAAGTTTAGGACTATTATTACAAACGATTTTATTTCATGGATCATTTTTGTAATTTTACCTTTACAATTTTATGCATAATTTTGTTTCTAAAAAAATAAACTTTGTGTATTGACCACTATCTAAGTTTGGAAGGAAAAGATCAACCTTATTTTATTATATGTTTATTTAATTATCATTAGATGATATTTACCACATTAATGAATTAAACATGACAAGAATTAGGAGAACCTATAAGTTTGAAAATTTCAACTGGTTGAATGACGGAACTTAATGAATTTATAAAATGCATTGCCATTGAAAATTAGCAGCATCTTACATCAGTTCCAATTCCAATGACGATCCATCCATTGCCGTCAACTGTTAATGTCGCAAACTTTATATCAGTGAAGCCTTGCCTTAAGACCAAGAACGAAGCATTGATTATGGTATCTGGAAAGAACAGATGCTGTGTCTGTTAGAAAGTCAAGGCTTGTTGGGTTTCATTGACGGCGAAATCCCTCAGCCATCGCCGCTTCAAGAATCTGTGGAGGAGCAGAAACTTTGGAGAAGAACAGACAGGCTTATCAAAGATGGATTTTAGGTTCGATCGGGAAGGATGTGCTTGCTGTGGTGGTGAGGTTGGACAGTTCCCGGGATGTTTGGCTGAAGTTGGAAACCATCTTCAATCAGATCCAGATCCCTGATGATAATAATCAAATTCAAAACCAGATATCTGATCCTTCTCCGAATGGAGCCGGAGGAATTCAAAATGGTAAGGCGAACATTGAAGATGGTGTAATGGAACTCACGCCTAACAATGTTCCCCAGCAAAACAATGGTGCTCATAAGTTATTATTACTTGTTTTTTATTTTCTTTACATGTGACAATGAGACAGTGATTTATATGATGTATGATAACGTTTGTTCATATATATGGCCAAGTCCTGGGCGAAGCAATGAATCAATATTACCTGAGGCTGACCAGATTAAGTAGGGGAGAGAGACTATACAATAGTTGTACTAAAAAATAAAATTTCTCAAAATTAACCAACACCAAAATTTTTTCATTTGAAAAATTACATTGGGCTGGCTCTGCCCCGTGGCCATCACTGAATTAATAATCCAAACATTTCCCCTTTTGTTCATAATCCTTTTCGATGTATGACAAAGTTTTGTTTCAATTATCTAATTGTTTAGTTCAGTTTAAGTACACACTAGCTTTTCGAAAATTTGCAGGCCGGAATTACACCAAGTACCTGCCCTTGCGTAGGGCCATAACACAGCTGATTGGACTGTAGCAGGCCAGTTGTTGGACGAAGATCAAGAGGCAAGAACGGCAATTATCAGTGAAATTGGTGAGACAGCTTTGCTTGTAGCTGTGACGATAGGAAAAAAGTCGAATGATTTCGTAAATGAGCTGATAGGAAAAATGAATGATAATGCGCTGGCGATACAAAACACCTACGGGAACACTGCTTTACACCGGGCAGTAATGATTGGAAACCAAAACACTGCGAGGATGTTACTGTCTAGAAATCAAGGATTGCTATATATTCTAAATAAACAGGATTTTTACCAGTTCATATAGCAGCCATCTATTGCCATAAAGGGATGCTTGTGTATTTGCTGGGCATACACAAGGAACATGAGGATAGAGCCATGAACGAGAAACATATTGACCGAAGCCCATTTATTGGAGAGTTGGGAGCTTCGCTGTTGTTGGGGGTAATAATATCTCATTCATTGGTGAGTATTTAAAGGATTTTGGCACTGAACCCCATTAGTTTTAAAAACAGGCAATTTATCCGTCCATTTGAAAATATGCGGTTTACTCCCACGTGGTTTCAAAATAGTTGCAAAATACTCCATTCGTGCATGATTGTGTTACATGAGCCATATCGTCTGTCTAGACTCAGAAATTATATGTTAAAATATCATTCATACCATGAAGAGATAAATTACATCTAAATAATAATATAAGGGGGTAATATATATTTTGAATAATATAGGGGGCAATCTACACTTAAAAAATAACATAAGCATTAAATTACACCTAAAATTAGGAAAAAAATTGACAATAGTGATTACCCCCATGGTTTCGAACATGTGCAACTTACCTCTATATAAATTGAAAATAGGCGGAACACCCAAGTGGTTTGTTAGTAGGTGTAGGTGCAAAAAACCCTTAAACGACGGTATTTTCATCATTACAAGCCAAAAAATTCTAAAAGTTATGAAGGGACAGTGAGCTATATTCAAATCACAGAGAATGTAAATTATTTATTAGTGATACACTAAGGTAAATTACTACTAGTTCGTATTTAAATTACTACTTTCGTAAATTACTACTAGTTCGTATTTAAAAAGTAGTGAATTTATTTATAATAGTTGAAACTATATATATTTATTTATGGCAGATTGGCCTTGGATTTGGTGCGAAAATACCCGAAATTGGCAACATTGAAAAATCAGTCTGGTTGTGATGCATTGTACGAGTTAGCTAGGTCGGGCTCTGTATTCGAAAGTGGAGCAAAATTCACTTGGTGGCAAAAGGATCTACTCTCGTAAGTTTTCTTTTTTCTTCTTTTCCTTTTGGGTTGACGCATTTCAACAAGGAGCGAATTTAGAATTTATTTTGAGATGGCATATTTAAAGATTGAAAAAAAACAGTCTGATAGAGAAATATTTTAGCAGATTAAAAATTTTGAAAATTGGATGAGATATGCCAGTTAAAGATGGACTACAAATTTATTAAAATAGATTTTATGATATTTTTGTTAAATAAAAATGAAGAGCTTTAGCGATTGATAATGTGTATTTTGGTATCTTAGAAAATACACACCCAAAATTAGGTACTCTAAACCCCTCAATCTTAATACTATATATACTATTAAATAAAAAAACAAGTATAATAACTAATGTTGATATCTTAGAAACAATTGCAGTATTAAATTTGCGGGTTTAAGGAATTTTTCAGTTTTATGCATTGAAATAATCTTTTTTTTTTTTAAAGTGTGATATACAAAGTAATTGTTTAGATCCTTTCCCGATTCAATCTCTCTTCTTTCTCCCTTAAGTTCGATAAATGATTTTATTGATTTTTCTCTTCTATTTTCAAGATATCGTTCTTCATGCCTCTGATAATCTAAGTTCCACTGCTGAAGCAACCAAGAAGTTCAGTTGGTTTGAGATTATTTATAAAAGTAAGTATCTTACTTTCTTCACACGATAAAATGTTCTTGGGTTATTTTTATATTCCCCCTTTGAACAATTGCTAATATTTACTTAACTCCGAATTATTAATAATATAATGTTAGAAAGATTCATTAGCGCAATTCTCCTACATACCAACGATCCCCTTGGGTCCGGGCCTTTCAATGAAAAAATGTTAGAAAAGCAAAATTGGTCCTATAAGTTGGTCTATATTGGATTTTGGTCATTTATTAGTTAAAATTAGGTACCTATTTTATATTTTTAATCCAATTTTCATTGGAAGATTGATACGTAGCATATCTAGTGTCATACCACCAGCAATATTCGACTTCATGTCAATACTCTTATGCAAAAAGAACCATAAAAGAGGTCAAATTATTATTCTAAAATCTAAATTTGACCAATCAAAAGATCAAATTCCAAATTATAGGACAAAATTTGTTTTTTGTCACAAAATGTTATTTGAGGTTATGAGAGATATTAAACTGGGATTTGTCTGCACTTGAAGAAAAATTATCTGTGCAGTGAATAATTTCGATGAAACGAAGATATGTGTAGATCTTACAAAAAATACATGTGAATGTTGTTTGAAACCAAACTCTATATGATTCAGAATATGAACCTTACGCAAAAGATGCTTAGTTTTAAAGAATTTGGTAAGTTGTGCTTGCATATCTTATTTATCCTCTTAGTTCTCTCATTTCTAAGTTAACAATTTTCACTACTACATTACAGTTCCATTTATGAAGAGAATCAAGGATAAGAAACTAATGCACCAACAAGCACGAGAACTCGTCGAATACTTGTGCAAGGCACTGGAATCTTTGCGTTCTAGTGATGCTTCACCTATCTACGAAAGGCCTTATTATTGGCTGCATATAATGGCATCCATGAGGTTGTGGAAGTGATCATACAGATGTTTCCAACTGCTATTAATACTACAGATACAAAAATGAAGGCACTATATTTCACATCGCGGCAAGCGAAGAGCACGCTCAGAAAATGTTTTCAATCTCCTCCATCAAATGAAGGAGGGAAACATTTTTTTTTACGACTGTATTGACTCTTCCGGAAATTATATGCACATGGTGTGTGGAAAACAGCCCCTACTCATAAGATCAATCTTGTTTTCTGGTGCAGCTTTGCAGATGCAACGTGAATTACAATGGTTTAAGGTACATATTACATCTACTGCCCAACATTCTATAGTGATATCCTATGCATTTAAGCATCCAAGTTCACCGAGCTTATTTGCACTGGTGCTTAGTTATTTAACTTAGCATACACATCGTTTTTTTGTGCTGACAAATTCATCACCATTGGTACAGGAAACAGAAAAATTCGTCACCCCTTCCCGTAGACTTGGAAAAACAATGAAGGCAAAACTCCTTATATGTTGTTTACCGAGAAGCACCAAGAGTTGAAATCTCAAGGGGAGAAATGGATGAAAGATACTGCTACCTCATGTACCATAGCTGCTGCATTGATTGCTACAGTTGTCTTTGCTGCAGCCTTCACAGTGCCTGGCGGCCTTAATAATGAGAATGGCGTACCAATTTTCTTGGAGAATCCCTGGTTCATTACTTTGCCATATCAGACTCCGTGTCTTTGTTCTCATCAGCCACATCCCTTCTTATGTTCCTATCCATCCTCACTTCCCGATATGCAGAAGAAGATTTTTTGTATGTTTTACCGAAGAGGTTATGTATTGGCCTTCTTACCCTCTTCACTTCCATTACATTCATGATGGTTGCCTTCAGTACAGCTATGTATATTACATGTGGCGCAAATCTAATTTGTTTCTCATACCTGTGACCTTATTGGCTTGCTTCCCTGTGGCATCATTCGTGTTCTCTCAATTCCCACTCCTTATAGATGCTTTGTATTCCACATACGGACCTGGCATTTTCCAGAAGAAAAGTGCTCGTACACTGCATTAACAACAAGAAACAAGCAAACCAATCCTTCGTACTTTCATTTTACATGCTGTAAAAGTTTTTGTTGTGTGTTTGTTTCCATGAATTGCTTTCTACCCTATGATTTCAATAAAAATAATTGATGTATGACCATATCATTGTTGCTATACTGACATATCACATATATATATATATATATATAATATATATATATATATATAATATATATATATATATATTATATATATATATATATATACAGTCCACTAAGCATATGGAAAACCATCTTAATATATAATCTTGACTTGAAGCAAACTCAGTAAGTTAATTTCTTAGTACCCGTTTCGCTAGGTGGCCTATCTATGGCAACCATATACAAAGAGAACTTCACTGCAAAACAATAATAGGTGTAAAGACAAAGAAAAAAAACCTGCTCATGCTCCTGCTAGTGATTACCCAAGCCAGCCAGGTCTCAAAAGGCCAGAACAACTCAGCTCTGTACAAGCCGGGTCAGCCAGGAGGAACTCATCAACTCATCAGTTGAAAGCTTCATCAGCAGTTCCGACAACCACTCAACCAACTACGTCATCATCAATACTTCTTGCAGTATCTGTACAAGCGCGGGTCAGCCAGAGGATCATCCAATAATCTAAACCAAGCCCATCACAGTACGGCATGGCCTCCCTTTGATCATCATCTCCTTCCTGGCCGATTGCAATGAGAACTATCAATAATGCGGTAGATGCAGCTCTCTTACAAATCAAAGAGAATGTTGCTGTCAATGAGGTGATCTTTGACAAATGGATATATTGCAGAAGGAGAGTGTCCATGATAAAGCTGGAACCAATACCGAGGTTGACGGAGATATCAAACGTGGAGAACACAAAAAGAAGAAAAGACTTGTATATTGCCAAGCACACTGATGATTGTTTTAATAGCCACATTAACTTGAAGGTTGATGCTTTCGACGGTTCCACTCCACAAGGCAGAGAAAATGCTAGCATAATTGTTGCTCTTCAAGACAAATGACCGCTCCTTTTTAAACAGTATTTTCGAGTGTAGCGATTCTCTACCGCAAGTGCACGGTTGTCAAGTTTTAGTATAGTTAAATGAAAGTAAGGGTTGTCGAATCCACAGGGACTAACATAAGTACCAAATAAAACTAGTAAAATTATATTTAGCCTGCGATTAAAAAGGGGTAGATTAACTAATACAAATTTAGAACTAAAGAACCCAAATAAAACAAGAATAAATAAAATAAATGGCTTCCGGATAAGCAAATGAATTTCGCTCGAGAATTTATCTAGCTCTTCGTTCAACTGTGTTTTCGTCAATGATTCGTTTGAATAAACTACTAAACAAATCGATTCTTAAGGTGAAAGGCTTTCGCTGTTATTCAATACACTCTCTCGAGCTGTAAAGAAACTAATATCAACTTAGAACAAGTAACTCTCGTTCACTTATTTACTAATCCGATATTGCAAAAATCTTCAAAACCTAGTTACTCTAAATCTCTCGATTCAAAGTGCTCACGTATGTGCTTTTATCTCTCGATCTCAATCTTAAACACACATCATGAATTATTGTAGCGTATTATAACGTTATCTCTCGATCTCGGTTATAACTCACAAATTCAATCAAAGTTAGCTAGGCTTTGATATCATTAAGCATATAATTCATGAACAACAATAGAAATCAATCCACTCAAACACATTCAAATCAATAACTCAAACACAATTATACTCAAACTCGATAAAATAAACTCAACTCAATTCAAATCAAAAAATGAGATGTTTAATTGTCTCTCAACCTCAAAAACATCAAATGAATATGAAAATCAAATAAATCAGAGTTTAGAAATTCGATAAATGTGGGAACAAATCCGCGCGTTGCACCGTAATCTATTCTCTTGCTCCTTCCTTGCACTCCGGAAATGACTCGCTCAAGCTCGGACGGAGGACGGAGAACGGAGGAAGATGGCTTTTCCTCGGGTTCTTCTCGGCGGCTACTAGGGTTCTATCCTCCTAATTTTTGGCTCTTTCCCTCTCTGATATGATGTCCTTCTATATGGAAATGATCTCCCATTTAACCACCGAGAATCCATCAAATATGGAAGATAAGATTTTTTTAAAAATTCGCGTATCGATCGATCGAAAGATTGTCCGATCGATCGGTGCACTGTTCATTTCAGTGTGTTTAAACTCTCTGCCTCAATCGATCGATCGAAATTTTGGTTCCGATCGATCGACACTCTCGATAAACTTGTTGCTGAATTCTCTGCCGGATCGATCGATCGAAAAATATTCTCGATCGATCGATGCTTTGCAAAATCTGAATTCTTCTCTTTTTCTCTTTTTCGCCTCGATTTCACCCGTTTTCTTCATTTTAGCTCATTTCTACAATTTCCGACCTATTTTCCTGAAACAGGCAAATAAATACCAAAAAGCGTAATTTCATCCAGGAAAAAGTACGAAAAACGGTAAGAAATTACAGCTAAAAACACGTAATATCTAAGCCTATCAACTCCCCCCAAACTTGGACTTGATCGTCCTCGAGCAAGCAATAACCTCAAAAAGTATAGTTAAACTTAATACTTTGAATGAATCATCTTTACAACTCAAAGTAAACGCTCAGCAATCCTACTTACACATCAATAAGAGTCATTCAAAGTTCAACAGGAAGCGTTTTCTCCTAAGCTAAACAATACATCGCAACATCGGAACGTGCGTGTGGGCTGTTGTCAATCATGAGGTATAATCATATCCAAGATCAAAATGTGCCATAAAAACTCAGAGTCAAGATTACTTTGGATTACTCTACAAATCTACTATCCAGCACTTCTCCACTAATGTAATTATTCCCTAGACTTGGATCAGAAGGTCTTTAAAAGCTTATAGCGTTAGGCCTTTTGGTGTCGTCTGGCTCCAAAGAAAGGTAGGATGAATGCAAAGAAGATAGTATAATAGAATCAGTTCAAAAATTTCGCACAATATTGAGCTTCTCTTCAACTTTTTCTAGCCTTGGCCACTTTGGACCTTATTTGAATGTTTTCATTTTTTTTTTCAAGGCTTTTCTCTACATCTTTTCTTATTGCTCATTCTTTTGTTCATTTTGTTTTTCACAATGAACTCATCTACATATACAATCAGTGCAATGAATGAGATTCATTATACTCCCTTAGGGACGGATAAATTTTTTCCTTTAGGCTCAATCAAGGTAGGTATAATGAGTTAGCCAAAAATGTCGAATGTGGGTCTAATTATATGCAATGCATATACCATTCTTTTTCAATAAGGCTCAAAAGGGGACACTAAAGAATGATGTAGACAAGGTAAGCTTGAAACGCACAAACGGTCCAAAGATCGTCTAAATCATCTCCAAGTCAAGTTCTTAATTATAAAATTTCGTCTCAAAGTGCTTTCAAATAAATTGTAGAGTTTTCTAAGATGCTCAAGACAAATCATAATTAACACAAGTTTTCACTTTATTCAATACATATTTCACTCAATCATCACTCAAAACGTGCTCAAACTATTCCTCAATTTTGACATAAGCTCAACAAAGGATATATACAAACATTAAAAAATTTCATGACTCCTATCTAGATGGGGATTAATTTCATCATGTAGTACCGTTGCAAATCCAACTCATCATTTCTCAAGAATAACTCATTTAAAAAAAAAAATTTGTTGATAGTGCTCAAGGACGAATTAGTCTCATAAGAGTGCAGTCATGCAAGAAAAGAAACAAGACAAGCAGCAAAAGTGCAAAAACAACAAAAATACTACAAATATAAACAAAACCCCCCAAACTTAATATGTGCATTGCCCTCAATGGACAAGAAAAATAAACGTAATGGCAAAACACATACCATGACGACGATCGTCACTGATCGTCGTCCTCATCATGCTCCGGAGGGGGAACTGGGTAGTGACGTTCCTCACCCAAGAAAAATCTGATCTTTGATGAATTTGCGCTTGGCTCGGAATTCTCTTTCGGATGCAATTCTACCCAATTCGGTTTGCAATACTTCAGATCTGCAAATAAATCTCATCAGAAACAATTCTTACTTCCAAAGATTTGAAGTAATTAAATTTGGAGAGAAAAGTGATGAGAGATGATGAAAAAAAAAATGGAAGAGGCGATGTGGTCTTTGTTGGACAAGAGAGGAAAAGGTTTGATAGTGCTGTGCAGACTGTGCGTCGGTGCCCTTTAATTTTCAAAATTTTATCTCGAGCGATCGGTCGAGGTAGTGAATTGCTTCGCCTTTCATACTTCCGGGCGATCGATCGAGATTTTGTCTCGATCGATCGCCAGCACCAGACTACCAAAATCAAATTTTTCTCAAAACATTTTCCTCTCGGGTTTCTTCGCCTACATCTTTATTGATCTTGTTTTTACACATGCAACAAAAATCGCAAGGATTCATTCACGGAACATCTAAAAACAAATTTAAAACAACCAAACTACAATGAGGAAGGGGAAGAAAATTCTTAATTTATAGTCCCAAGCTGGACTGTCACCTCCTTCTCTATTAACTTGATTGCTCCTTCGGATTCTTCACAGAATCACTCGGGAGCGTACCTTGTGTCCTTCCAGAAATCAACGTTGCCAGCTGCTGCCCTATCTGCACTTCTAGGTTCTTAATAGATGCATCCTGATTCTGCATCCTCACCTCAGTCGACGAAATCAGTTTGGCCATTAGCTCCTCCATGCTCGGTTTTTGTGTGAACCCCGACTGTGGTTGTGGATTCAACACATTCTCTTGGTTTGACCACCTCAGATTTGGGTGGTTCCTCCACCCCGGGTTGTATGAGTTTGAGTATGGATTGTTTTGCTGCCCGTTCCCTATGAAATTCACAGCTTCAGTAGTTTGATTAAATTGGTTACCTGCTTGGCACTCAATGCTCAGATGACCGCCTCCACATAAAGCAAAGAAGACAGCTTGAGCTTGCATCGCTGCTGCACCCATGCTATCTATCTTCCGGTTCATAGCTTCCAACTGAGCCGAAATGGCAGTAATTCGTCCACTTGATGGACTCCTATTGGTTTCTGTGGCGTGTTCCTTTCCGATTGCCACTGATAGCTATTGGACGCCATTTCCCTCCAATAAGTCATACGCTTCTTCCGGTGTCTTCCGCATGATCGATCCCCCAGATGCTGCATCTATCATTGATTTGTTAGCAGAAAAAACAAACCATTGTAAAAAGTCTGTACCTGCAGCCAGATGGGTAGACCGTGATGTGAACATCTCCTCAATAAATCTTTGAAACGATCCCACGCCTCATATAACTCTCGAGGTCGAATTGCCCGAACGTGGTGATATCGTTCCGTATTTTTGCCGTCTTGGAAGGGGGGAAATACTTTGATAAGAATGCTTTAGTCATACCCTCCCATGTTGTAATCGATCCTGCAGGTAATGAATTTAACCAAGATTTAGCTTTGTCTCTCAATGAAAAAGGGAAGAGCCTTAACCTGATGGCGTCGTCGGAGACGCCATTATGTTTAAAAGTGTCACAGATCTCCAAGAAGTTGGAGATGTGAGTGTTTGGATTGTCAGTGGCAGCTCCCCCCAACATTACAGAGTGCTGTATCATTTGGATAACTGCAGGCTTGATCTCAAAGTTATTCGCCTGGATTGTCGGCCTAGCAATGCTGGATAAAGATCCATGGAATGCTGGCTGTGCAAAGTCCATCACCGATCTCGGGTTTTGTGCATCGTTATTGTCGGCCATTGCTTGAGCTTCTCGTAGTCTTCTAAGTAGAGTTCTCTCTATTCAGGATCAAATGGCTCGAGAATGGGTTCCACTCTTATGAGCATGCACTAGAGAAATGGTTCATGTACTGGATCAGACAAAAAGAGACAACAAACAAAAACAAAATAATACAAATTGGCTAAATTACAATTAACAAATCTTGTATGATATTATACAGATTAGTCCCCAGCAACGACGCCAAAAACTTGACCGCTCTTTTTTAACAGTATTTTCGAGTGTAGTGATTCTCTACAGCAAGTGCACGGTTGTCAAGTTTTAGTATAGTTAAATGAAAGTAATGGTTGTCGAATCCACATAGACTAACGTATAAGTACCAAATAAAACTAGTAAAATTATATTTAGCCTACGATTAAAAAGGGTAGATCAACTAATGCAAATTTAGAACTAAAGAACCCAAATAAACAAGAATAAATAAAATAAATAGCTTCTGGATATGCAAAGGAATTTCGCCCGAGAAATTTATCTAGCTCTTCGTTCAACTGTGTTTTCGTCAATGATTCGTTTGAATAAGCAACTACTAAACAATCGATTCTTAAGGTGAAAGGCTTTCGCTGTTATTCAATACACTCTCTCGAGCTGTAAAGAAACTAATATCAACTTAGAACAAGTAACTCTCGTTCACTTATTTACTACCGATATTGCAAAAATCTTCAAAACCTAGTTACTCTAAATCTCTCGATTCAAAGTGCTCACGTATGTGCTTTATCTCTCGATCTCAATCTTAAACACACATCATGAATTATTGTAGCGTATTATAACGTTATCTCTCGATCTCGGTTATAACTCACAAATTCAATCAAAGTTAGCTAGGCTTTGATATCATTAAGCATATAATTCATGAACAATAAGAAATCAATCCACTCAAACACATTCGAATCAATAACTCAAACACAATTATACTCAAACTCGATAAAATAAACTCAATTCAATTCAAATCAAATAAATGAGATGTTTAATTGTCTCTCAACCTCAAAACATCAAATGAATATGAAAATCAAATATCAGAGTTTAGAAATACGATAAATGTGGGAACAAATCCGCGCGTTTCACCGTAATCTCTTCTCTTGCTCCTTCCTTGCACTCCGGAAATGACTCGCTCAAGCTCGGACGGAGGACGGAAAACGGAGGAAGATGGCTTTTGCTCGGGTTCTTATTGGCGGCTACTAGGGTTTTATCCTCCTATTTTCGGCTCTTTCCCTCTCTGATATGATGTCCTTCTATATGGAAATGATCTCCCATTTAAAACCACCGAGAATCCATCAACTATGGAAGATAAGATTTTTTAAAAAATTCGCGTATCGATCGATCGAAAAGATGTCCGATCGATCGGTGCACTGTTCATTTCAGCGTTTTAAACTCTCTCTGCCTCGATCGATCGATTTTGGTTCCGATCGATCGACACTTCGATAAACTTGTTTGCTGAATTCTCTGCCCGGATCGATCGAGAAATATTCTCGATCGATCGGTGCTTTGCAAAATCTGAATTCTTCTCTTTTTCTTTTTTTCACACCTTGATTTTACCGTTTCTTTCTTCATTAGCTATTTTCTACCATTTCCGACCTATTTTCCTGAAACAAGCAAATAAATACCAAAAAACGTAATTTCATCCAGGAAAACGGTAAGAAATTACAGCTAAAAACACATGATATCTAAGCCTATCAACAAACATCAAACTGCTACGTGGGAAATTGATGACTTGGCATTTCATACTCAGGTTTTGTCAAGACAGTCGATCCATCTACGGAATCAGTGAGTGAAAGAACCAATCTTGACTGACACTGATCGATAAGATCATTGATGACTTCACTGATGAGTCGGGTGGACTAGCTGAGGAAAGATGAGAACCAGTTGTACCGACAGTTTCATTTAGACCAGTTCTAGTAGAGGAGACTCTACCGATGGACTCCGGATTTGAACCAGTTCCTCCAAATCAATACGTTCTTTTTCTGGTGAGCCGATGATTTTAGATGTTGAAAACCTACTGGAGGCAGAATCGGTTGTCATTGATATTGTAAAAGACAATTTGTCAGTATAAGAAGAAGAGGAAACATATCAACCCTCTCTATCGTCTACCGGTATGCAAAGGAATCAGCTGATGAACAGATGGATGAAGCTTCAGAACTGGTAATTGTTCCTTACTTCTCTGCAACTCCTCAATATGTCATCCCTCCATCCCTATTGTTCATCGTTCATCCGGCAGATTCCAGACTTCTGCTGTTGCAGAATTGCCATTGGCTTCGTTGATCCTAGAAGAGCAATTTGGTTCTTTGGAATGTATGATGCCAGCATGCCCTTTCGTCATTATCTTCCAGTTTTCACGGCTCCTTGGTTAAAACCCACTTGGAGACCTGATGACAGAGACAACTCAGCAGATATCTCGACTGGAGAAGAATAAATTGAAGAAGAAGAAAGAAGAAAAGGAGATAAGCAGCCCCCATCTTATCAACTGAGAAAACTTGAACAACGAATCAAGGATCTCACTGCTGCAGTAAATTTAATGGCTGAACATATTTGCAGGTTAGAATTTCATCGTGCGCAGCAGACCACCTTGACTTATCTTCGAAAATTTCTAAGGGAAAGCTTAGGCACAATGAGAAGAGAAATGACTTTATGACTAATTACAATGAATAGATTTACTACAACAACTCAGTATGCTCTATTGGTGCTGGAGAGAGTTCTATCAAGACTTTTGACTGTTCAGCTCCTGTTTTAAAGGCTTGAAAACCATATGCTGACATCTGAAAATTCTAACTCTTAGTAATTTGCTTTATAGTAGAACAATTATTTGAACTGGTGAATGTGGCTAAACAGTTCAGGCAACTCCCCATATAGAACAGTCGAGTAGCTCTCGTAGATTTCACATATAATTTGGGTTGATCAGTTCAAGGGAAACGTTTGTTGAGGGGGAAGATCAGCAGACCAGAGCTAAACCAAAGTAGAATCTGTGTAGATCAATCAAATGTTGTACATCTTTTACAGTAGTTAATGTGCTTTGAACTTAATGGAATATCAGTTCATTTAATTTGAACATGCTTAATCGGAACTAATGTTCATTTATTTTGAACTTAGTATTTATTTATTTCATTATTTTTGAACTCGACCATCAACTCTTCTTAAAAATTATTGTTGGAAACACATTTATAAGTTTTGGTGATAACAAAAATCTACCGCTTGAACATCTACTGTATCAAATAAGTGTACTGATGAGAAGCCTACCGACTGACTCTACAAAGATCTACCGAAGAAAAAATCTACTGCTTTCAATCATCGTTTACCAGTGCAAGAGTAGAAGTCTAATGAATAAGAAGAGTAGAAGTCTACTGAATAATAAGAGTAAAGTTTACTGGACCAGAGTAATCGAAGTTCACTGGCGAGTCCATTGGCAAATTCTGGAAGATACCACAGATGTTTGAAAAGACATTAGTTGACTTCAGTCCCGCAGACTAAGTCACTAAGGAGAAGCCAAAAGACGTAAGAGGCCAACAAGACACAGAGCTTAAACAATTTCATTCTGACAATAGTACAATAGAGTGCCGCACTATTATATCAACACCACCAATTTCGTCAGAATAAACTAGCCGTTGTGAATGGATTTGGAAAGAAGAGAAAAGGAATTTTGGCGTAAATCAGAAGCTGATTCATGCGATTCTTTCCATTTGAAGAATAGTTACCGTTGGACTTTCGAGTCTATAAATACGTCAACAAGCAGATTGAAGAAATCAACCTGACTCTTTGAATCTTCTACACTAGCGAACGAGCAAAACAAACTCTTCATAAACATTCAATGAAATATTATGAAGTTTTGCAGAGCAGTATTTGAGTCTTCAACATGAGATATAAGTATCAAGTCTACTACTCAAGAACACTCACATATAAACAAAGTTTTATATATTTTGAGAGAGTGTTGAGAAAATCATTGTACTACTCAGACGGGTGTTCTGAAACCATTTGTAATAGTTGTGATTCTGTGTGGCTAAGAGTTAGACAATATATGTGGGTGCCTAAGTAGATTGTATATTGAAAAGTGTAAACCAAATTCTTCTAGTGTAACCTTCTTACAAAGGAGAAATATGAGACGTAGAAGCGTTTGTGATTCGAACTTCAGAAACAATCATTGTCTCATTTCCTTTCAGTTATTTACCTTCTGCACTTTGTTTTTGCCTTCAGTTAGTTATCACAAGACCGATGGACACCTTCCGCACTATTTATTAGTTGTTCACTGCCTTGCATTAATTGAGACCATACCACAGTACTTAATAGTCTACTATAACCTGAAAAAAATATTATTTGAGTTAGTACTTATTCAACCCCCCTTCTAAACATACTTCGATCCTAACAAGTGGTACCAGAGCCTGTGTTCTCAATATATAGACTACAAGATATGATGTCCTCATTCAACAAGATTCCAATGTTCTCTAAATCTGACTATAATCATATGCAAGTTCATCTGTCTACTAAGGACGATATGTGATACGTTATACTGACGAACCAATGAAGATCTGGAAAGTAAATCCCGCTACTGGAACTTAAAGTGATGAACATCAGATGACTGAAAAAGACAGATCAACTTGGTTCAACGAAGAGAAAAAGAAAGCAAATCTGGATAATGTGGCTAAGGACATACTATTCAAAACATTGGACAAAAATATGTTCAGTAAAATAAAGACGTGTTCTACAGTCAAAAAGATTTGGAGAAGCTCGCACAACTATGCGAGGGTAATGATTAGACAAAGAAGATAAGTTAACAATGGCCTTACAAGTGAAAACATCAAGATGAAGCCTGTAGGAAACTCTAAACAATTTGATAGCATTGTGAACGAACTTACTAGTCCTGGAAAGGAGCATTCAACAGAGAGTTGGTTTTGAAGGTGATGACTGGACTCCCAAGAGAATGAGATGTTAAAATTATCGCCATGAGAGAGTCGAATGATCTAAATAAAATAAATCTACATGATCTATTTGCTGACTTGAAGCCTATGAGTTTGAATTGGGCCTTCGATGTGATAATGAACCTAGCACCAGTCAACCAACGAAGGCTCTTGCTACATCAGAGTCCTGTCTACTGCAGTATAGATAACTCCAGAACAGATACGTACCGATGCAATGACGATGTTTGTTAGAAATCTGGAAGTTCATGAAGAAAAAGCCTTAAGACATATCAATCTTATTCTAGGAAGCACAACTCCAAGGACAGATCAGATGAAAGTTCCAAGGACTATCATTGCTGACTGTACCAAACCTAAGAACGTTGATCAAAAGAGAAGTTCCAAGGACTATCAGAAGTCCAGAGACAAGAGAAGAACATCTAGAAGGGAAGGAATAAAGGTTCTTGTTGCAGAGGAGAACAAAAGTAAGTCACAGATACGACTAGATGACAGACGAGTCCACTAAATCATCCAGTGATAGCCAAGATGAAGGAGTCCACTGCCTCATGGAAAAACTATGATACTGAAGAAACAAAATCTAATATGTCTGAGTTTTTCTTGAAGAGCTTACCAATGCATTGCATGACATGATAAATGAGTACCAAAAGCTGTACAAGTCATTCGAGAAACTATAAGCCTGAAAATACCAGCCCATGGGAACAGCAGACTAGCAAGCTTGGTTGTGAACAGTCAAGTGAACTAGAGAAGCTTTAAGGCGCGAGTCAGTCAACTCAAACTTTAAAAGGACAACTTCAATGTGAAACCAACAACTTGCTGATTTGGTTCGCGCATGGAACACATCATCAACTAAAAAGGACAAATACAAGAGTTATTAAGGTCTGCCGATGACTTTGCTAGTATAGGCTATAATGACTATGACTGTAAGAACGATAGCACGAGTACTAACCATGTCTGGAGAAAAGCAAGTTCAAACATGGAACTTTGTAAGATCCAGCACAATATGACCCATCGAGTCTGAAATGGAGCCTGTTGAACCAGCATACTTGAAAGAGCATACTTCGCATAAGGGTATAGGCTTCATTGACCCAGTAGAGAAGCCTAAGCCAGTACAAAGTCCACTTATGGACATAAGTCTACTGGTCAAGCTACTCAACACGATAAACCTAGCTGGTCACAATTATACATGTTCAAAGAAGATATATGCTCAGTAACAGGAACCAAAGACCGAGACAACATGCATACACATCTTATCACAATTCTTATCGAATGCCGCATCACAAAAACAAACACCTCATTTAGCACACACATTTTAGGTCACACATAAAACCCGAAGATTCAGGGTGATTCAAGTGTGGGTCTCGAAAGGACTAATCATGTCTAGACCCAAGTACGATTGTGTACCAATGTTTCCATCGCTTAATTCCAGCAGGTTCGGAACTCGGAGTGGTTTCTGGATAGTGGATGTTCTAGACGTATGACAGGAAGTGCTGTCTACTTATTGAATTAGTAGGCACTGGACCAAGAATAACGTTCGGAGACAACTCGAAAGGTAAAAACGTGGGTAAGGGTAAGATTATACATGGTAACATTATCATTAAAATGTGATATTAGTTGAAAATCTTTGTTGTAACCTGATTAGCATAAGTCAACTATGCGATAACGAACATTCGTAAAGTTTAATCCGCACACTGGTAAAATTAGATCTACTAATGTTAACATACTACTTGTAAGAAAGAGACATCAGAATACATATAAAAATGATTGGAATTTTGAGAAACCTGGCTCACCTACTTGTTTTGCTGCCATGAACACTTCCAAAAATTGGCTTGGCACAAGCGTTTGCATCACTTAAACTTTAAAACTATTGACAGCATGTATAAGCTAGATCTAGTTGATGGCTTGCCCCAAATAGAGTTCTCAAAAGATAAATCTGTCCAGCATGCCAATTTGGTAAGCAAATCAGATCTACATTTAAGAACAGAGGTAGTAAATCTTCTTCTCGGTGCCTAGAGTTGCTGCACATGGATCATTTAGTCCTATACCAGTAACAAGTCTAGGGGCAATGAAGTATACCCTAGTGTTAATAGACGATTTCTCTCTTTAATGTGGGTTTTGTTTCTAGGTGTTAAAGATGAGGCTATACCAAAGCTGATCAAACTATTAAAGAGACTTCAAAACGGGAATTCGTGTGTGATAGATAGGTTTCACAAGTAACAAATACTGAGTATACCAATCATCCACTCGAGTCTTATCTAGATAATCCAGGTATTAAACATGAATATGCTGCTGCTAGAACTCCACAACAAAATGGAGTTACTGAGCGTAAGAACAGCACTTTGAAAGAAGCTGCACGAACTATGCTTGCGGAGTCAGGTATCTCTCAGAGATTTTGGCCAGAAGCAGTTAACACAGCTTGCTACACGCAGAACATATCGAAACTTTTTATCATCTAGACAGATGGTGATTAATACTCACTTTACAATTAATTTGTGAATTACAGGATATAAATAAATTTATTTTTAGAATAATGTTCATGGTTACATGCCACTTTTGATAATTTAAATATCATATTGTAAGATTTTATATTTTAGCATGTAATCAATCAAATGAAGGACATTTGCATGACAATAGTCCCTTTAGTTTGTAATTTTCTATAGATGTAAATGTTATATATATTATATATATATATATATATATATATATATATATTCTGCGATGACAGAATACTCGTTAAATGAATAATTATTGATTTATAGATTAATTAATACAATAATTTTTTTATTAATGAAATGCAAATCTAATCAAAGAGTTGAATATTGTAATGAAATGGATGTCGAATATCTTTGAAATAGACTGAAGAAATTACTTAATTGCAGAGAAAATTGACCGACGAACAAATAATTGAGAGCATCATGAAAATTGAAAAAATGATAAGTTGAAGGTGGTAATTCTACTGCAGACAAAGCATTCTTCACGAACGAATATCTTAAAATAACGATGATATTGAATAATATTTTTGGGGGCAATTGCCAAAAGTACCATCAATAAAAAAAAAATTTCAAAAATAATTTCCTTAACAATCACCACGTTGAACTTTATTCATATATATCTAATTTCTTAACCTTTTATTCTAGGACGTACTATTTATTTACTAAAATACCCCTTACTTTAATATATAAAAAACAAAAAACTAAAACTAGAGCAAATCATTTTTGGATAACAAGGTGCCTGAACCCGTCACCTCTCCTCGACTGTCTTACCACCTTCCTTTTCCTTAATGTCATCGATCTTCTGCGCTACTTCTTTAATGTCAGGCCGCTTCCAACTTCTGCATCACAACAGTTCAATCCAATTTTCAACAGTTTCATCATCTCTCATTCACCAGTGTATTAACTTGTTTCTGTATTGCAGCTAGAAGATCTTCAATAGCTCGCCTCAAACCCATAATCGATTCTCTCAGAAATCCTATGGATGATGTCTGCAAAAGCAAAGAGGTGCAATTTTTAGTAGCAATAAACCTTCTCAGATGGGTACTGCCAAACCTGGTGGAATTACCGAGTCTCCAACTGTTTCCACAGTCGTTGCACACAGCACACATCAGTAAGGGTCGTGCACCGGGTTCTTGCACACATCACCATGAACACCACTTCTTGAGCATTCTCTGTTACATATTGTATCAGAGCCATTCTAAGCTCTTACAAGCAAATATTCAAACCTATATTTCATGGCCGACACACAAAACAAAATGATAATACCTCAAATCCTCCACCAACCCTCCATCCATGTCTTTTTGAATTGTTCCACGCTTCATTAGGTTGCACAAAGAGGGTTGGATGCAATATTATTATTTAATATAAACATGGGCATCATGGTTCGCAGTCGCATCACAGGAACGGTGCCTGGAAAGATGTCATCGTTCCAATCCAATGACATTTCACGAACGGTCACGGGGCGGATTTTTTAAAAATAATATTACAAATCCAAAAAGATAGAATAGTTTGAAAAAAATATTTTTTAATCTTCTTTAATTATAAACAAAATAACTAAGTATTTACTCCCAATAAATTGGGGTAAACTATTTTCATCTTCTTTAATTCATAAATTATTTTAAAAGATTATTTCAGGAAATAACAAATTAAATATTTTTCTAGATCTTATGTACACTTTATTAAAACATAAATTTATCCTCAGTATATACTAAAATTTTCACAACCATATCAAACTATTTTACCCTTAAATCATAATATTAATAAAAAAAAAATAAAATCAACAAACTAAATGAAATATTTTTCACTTATTTCTAATTAGTTAATTTTCAAGTAAATTATAAATCATTAAATCTTATGTAAAATATAAATTTATCCTTAGTATCTGACAATATTTTTATCATTTTGTTTACAAAAATTAAATTATTTCAAAAATCATTTAATTATAATTTTAAAATACACATAACATTTATTTAAATAATTCCTAAAAACTTTTATATTCAGAATTATTAATATCATTTCAGATTAATAAACGTTCTTTTTAAAATCAAATAAACAACTTAAAAATAAAACACCAACAAGAAACTATAACTTTAAACCCCACATATAATTACTTCATCTCATTCTTTCCTTCGTTTCGTTCATCCTCAATCTCTCTCGTTCCATTGAAAAAAATTCAAAAATCAATTTTTTTTAGTTCAGATTCGTTCCCGCCGCACCGTTCCACGTTCCACTTCCGCGCCACCGATATATCGCCGATATCCGATACATAACGCATTTCCAGAGCAACCTACGTTACAAGGCCGTCCATTCCGTTCCGTTCTACTAACCATGATGTGCATCAACATAACGCTGGACGCGCTAATATACTGACTGTAATATAATTAATTCCATTCCATGCAAACAATTAATTAATTA